>JAMPIV010009326.1:0-275000 GCA_024509875.1 Oreohelix idahoensis | reverse complement strand
TGTATGTATGTATGTATGTATGTATGTATGTATGTATGTATGTATGTATGTATGTATGTATGTATGTATGTATGTATGTATGTATGTATGTATGTATGTATGTATGTATGTATGTATGTATGTATGTATGTATGTATGTGTATGTATGTATGTATGTATGTATGTATGTATGTATGTATGTATGTATGTATGTATGTATGTATGTATGTATGTATGTATGTATGTATGTATGTATGTATGTATGTATGTATGTATGTATGTATGTATGTATGTATGTATGTATGTATGTATGTATGTATGTATGTATGTATGTATGTATGTATGTATGTATGTATGTATGTATGTATGTATGTATGTATGTATGTATGTATGTATGTATGTATGTATGTATGTATGTATGTATGTATGTATGTATGTATGTATGTATGTATGTATGTATGTATGTATGTATGTATGTATGTATGTATGTATGTATGTATGTATGTATGTATGTATGTATGTATGTATGTATGTATGTATGTATGTATGTATGTATGTATGTATGTATGTATGTATGTATGTATGTATGTATGTATGTATGTATGTATGTATGTATGTATGTATGTATGTATGTATGTATGTATGTATGTATGTATGTATGTATGTATGTATGTATGTATGTATGTATGTATGTATGTATGTATGTATGTATGTATGTATGTATGTATGTATGTATGTATGTATGTATGTATGTATGTATGTATGTATGTATGTATGTATGTATGTATGTATGTATGTATGTATGTATGTATGTATGTATGTATGTATGTATGTATGTATGTATGTATGTATGTATGTATGTATGTATGTATGTATGTATGTATGTATGTATGTATGTATGTATGTATGTTTCCAAGATGGCGGCGTGGTAGGCCGCACTTTTGTGTTGTGCATTTCATGTCGTCGTTTTGGAGTCTGCATCTGTGGTAACAGCCCTCATTAACGCTGTATGAGTTTGTAGTGTGTTTGGCTCATGTTCAGGATTATTTTGCTAAGTATTTCAAATGTGAAAACATCAAGTTTGCCCGTCATGCGAGTTCACTGTTTGTGTTGGAACCAAGTATCCAAGATGGCGGTTTTGTGATTTGTCAACCGGACTGCGTTTCAAAACATCACAAATTTAATGAAGGCTATTGTTACTGCTGTTATCAGATTTCGAGATGCCATATTAATATCGCAAGTTGAAGCAATGCCTTATTATAATCATACATGCCCAATGAGGTAGCCGTGTATTGTTCAACTTAAAGTTATTCGATCTATGACAGAAACATGTCATGTCAGCTCGACCTGGCGGTTAGCGTTGAGGCTCCCCACGATAGTAAGTGGATATTCTTAACACCTATTATAACAACACCCGAAGAGATTGTTACATAAACAAGGGATATTTGTGATAGATAAAAACGAAAAGGTCTTTGAAACCGAACTTTTCATTTACAAAAAAAATATATATTCATTTGTGAAGCCACTGGAAAGAAACAATGTTTTCGTTAGCAATGGCTAACTGGATACTGTCACCCCTCATTGTGAATGGAAGGATCCACTGACTCATTAATTTTGTGCAATGCTGAAACAAGATTTGTAGCAGAGAAGAGACTTTTCCACGGCTTTGAGAGGTGTGTCAACTTGAAGCTCTCACATTAGTAAGTGGAAATTCTTAACATCGACTATAACAACAAACGAAAAGATGGCTACAGAAATTAAGGATATCAGTGAAAGGCGAAAATTAAACTTTAAAATTGACATTTTTATTTGTAAAGAATATATATCAGTTTATGAAGCCACCGGAAAAAAACTATAGCTTCGTTATCAATGGCAACCGGATACTGTCACCCCTCATCGAGAATGGAAAGATCCACTGACCCCTTACTATGGTATGCGTTGCTGAAAGACCACAGAGCGGACATGTGTCAGATTGTGTCTCCAGTAGAATCGTGAATGTTTGGTTTTTGCTCATGTCCCAAAAGACGGTGACGGTAACTGAAGGCTGGAGACTTTTGATGTCAGCTTGTAAACTGTGTACGAATTGAATTCAACGGATTATGAATGTTTGCCAATTGTATCCTGGGCGGAGTTTAGCACACTTACGGACTCTAAATGATTATCCGATATGATATGGTGTTTTTATACTATATCAAGTACATGTTAATGTATTTTTTTGGATAATAAAGATTCTGATTCTGATTATGTATGTATGTATGTATGTATGTATGTATGTATGTATGTATGTATGTATGTATGTATGTATGTATGTATGTATGTATGTATGTATGTATGTATGTATGTATGTATGTATGTATGTATGTATGTATGTATGTATGTATGTATGTATGTATGTATGTATGTATGTATGTATGTATGTATGTATGTATGTATGTATGTATGTATGTATGTATGTATGTATGTATGTATGTATGTATGTATGTATGTATGTATGTATGTATGTATGTATGTATGTATGTATGTATGTATGTATGTATGTATGTATGTATGTATGTATGTATGTATGTATGTATGTATGTATGTATGTATGTATGTATGTATGTATGTATGTATGTATGTATGTATGTATGTATGTATGTATGTATGTATGTATGTATGTATGTATGTATGTATGTATGTATGTATGTATGTATGTATGTATGTATGTATGTATGTATGTATGTATGTATGTATGTATGTATGTATGTATGTATGTATGTATGTATGTATGTATGTATGTATGTATGTATGTATGTATGTATGTATGTATGTATGTATGTATGTATGTATGTATGTATGTATGTATGTATGTATGTATGTATGTATGTATGTATGTATGTATGTATGTATGTATGTATGTATGTATGTATGTATGTATGTATGTATGTATGTATGTATGTATGTATGTATGTATGTATGTATGTATGTATGTATGTATGTATGTATGTATGTATGTATGTATGTATGTATGTATGTATGTATGTATGTATGTATGTATGTATGTATGTATGTATGTATGTATGTATGTATGTATGTATGTATGTATGTATGTATGTATGTATGTATGTATGTATGTATGTATGTATGTATGTATGTATGTATGTATGTATGTATGTATGTATGTATGTATGTATGTATGTATGTATGTATGTATGTATGTATGTATGTATGTATGTATGTATGTATGTATGTATGTATGTATGTATGTATGTATGTATGTATGTATGTATGTATGTATGTATGTATGTATGTATGTATGTATGTATGTATGTATGTATGTATGTATGTATGTATGTATGTATGTATGTATGTATGTATGTATGTATGTATGTATGTATGTATGTATGTATGTATGTATGTATGTATGTATGTATGTATGTATGTATGTATGTATGTATGTATGTATGTATGTATGTATGTATGTATGTATGTATGTATGTGTATGTATGTATGTATGTATGTATGTATGTATGTGTATGTATGTATGTATGTATGTATGTATGTATGTATGTATGTATGTATGTATGTATGTATGTATGTATGTATGTATGTATGTATGTATGTATGTATGTATGTATGTATGTATGTATGTATGTATGTATGTATGTATGTATGTATGTATGTATGTATGTATGTATGTATGTATGTATGTATGTATGTATGTATGTATGCATACATACATACATACATACATACATACATACATACATACATACATACATACATACATACATACGTACGTACGTACGTACGTACGTACGTACGTACGTACGTACGTACGTACGTACGTACGTACGTACGTACGTACGTACATACGTACATACGTACATACGTACATACGTACAAACGTACAAACGTACCTACGTACATACGTACATACGTACGTACGTACGTACGTACGTACGTACGTACCGATCGGATTTTGATTTTCTGTTAGGCAAACTCATTAAGTTTCAGTAGCAACTAACCAAGTTTCAGTAGATCTCCACATGAGCGCCCTTAGTGGCTCGAAGAATGTCAAGACGGTATTATATCTATCTCCACGTGTTTTGCAGCATCTGAGGTGTGACGGATGCACAAGCGTCAATTATTCGCTGCCGAAGATTATCCAGTCCCTGCACCGGAGTTTGATAGACAACGTTTTTACGTATCCCCATAGAAAGAAATCTAAGGGGGTCAAATCTGGTGACCTTGGTGGCCAATCAATGGGACCTAATCTTCCAATCCATCTGCCTGGAAATTGTTGATGAAGGTAGTTAATTACTTCATTGGCATAGTGTGGGGGTGCTCCATCTTGCTGGAATATGAACCCTTCTGATATCCTAGGAACTGCAAATTTTGCAGCATGTTTAGGTATGTTGCTCCTCTGACTGTGACTTCGGCGAAGAAAAATGGCCGGATCACATAATTCGAGGTTAAGGCACACGACACGTTAAGTTTAATGTTGTCTCGCTCATGCTCCATTACGACATGTGGGTTTTCATTTTCCCATATCCTACAATTATGCTGGTAAACTTTGCCACAAGTGTGAAAGGTCGCTTCATCGGAGAATACCACACGATTGAGAAATTCATTGTCATCATCGAGGTGACATAGCATTGCATTTGCGAACTCGGCCCGTCTGGGATTATCTTTGGCTGTAACGTCTGCACTAGCTGGATCTTGTAGGCTCTAAGCCGCAATCTTTTGTGCACAATGTCGTGAACAGTAGATTTTGGAATACCCAATTCTCCACTTACCGGTCGAATGGATTTCCGCGGGCTACGTTGAAAAGCTTCGCTAACTGCTTCAACTCTATCTGGAGACAACGCTTCATTGCCGCTTCCCTTCTTTCTCAACAAAGAACCTGTTTCCAACAGTTGCTTGTGCCATTTCACTATGGTATGTCGCCCTGGAGGTTTCTGTCCATATTCCTGCCTGAATCTCCTTTGCACAACAATGGGAAACTTTAATTCCGAAAGCCAATCACAGCATTGCACTTTCTGCTGCACCGTGAACTCCGCCATTTTCACTACACGCGTCCTCACATTCCGCGGCTGAGCATTACGTATGCGTTATCTGCACATTATCGGACAATTTATCAATTATCTCACTGCTCCTAAAAATGTGATGGTTTCTATACGAGGTAACCATAAACAAATAATTCTAACTTACATGGATGAGGAAATATTGACATTTGTTATTGGTAGTGATTCTGCCGGACAAAATGAATCATACGGGTGCATACATCAAATTCACTCAACCAAGTGATTAACTCCAACCAAGGATTTACATTTACATAGATAACAAGATATTTATTTATGAACCATTTTATCAACAGCGTTATAAATGAATAAAATTGATTTGTTAGAAAAAAGATCATGGATTGTGTATCTGCCTCGGAAAATAATATTGTATGGTAGAGTTTAAAAACATAGTTCATTCACTGAGACCCTTTAAATTTGGACTTGGCTTTGCAGATGGCTACATTGAGTTGTCTTTGAATACTGGTTCTCAGTAAAGTTTTGATTGTTCCTTCTCTAGTCAGGTGTCGAGTGGATTACTGGAGCACGTTCGCTCCTGTACAGAAGTAACTTCCAAAAAGGTCGCCGCTTCGAGTATCCTATAGACCCGTCTCTTATGGATGGTGTCCACCGTTGATTACTGGTAACCAAGACCAGAAACTGAGAGAAATATAAAATAATATCTCTTAAGCATCACGTTTCCTCATGTAAGCATTAGGCGACCTCCACTTTCCTTCACCATTTCATCTTCCCTTGAATTTTAACCGATGCCCATGGGCATTAAATCTAAGACCCTCGAGTCGGATTGGCGTACAGATAGGTTGTGAGTTATTTTTGTCCCGTCTGAGTAGAGTGGGTGGTGATAGATACGTGAGAAAAAGGTGTGAGAAATAGATTTCACGGGTGAATAGCTTAAGGAGAAGATATGTCTCTGGAATGAGTAAGTTTCTCTATTCCAGCCTATCTATACGACTATAAGTTAGTACAAGACAACCTTGCCCTCCTCATGCATATATATATATATATATATATATATATATATATATATATATATATATATATATATATATATATATATATATATATATATATATATATATATATATATATATATATATATATATTTATATATATAGATATATATATATATATATATATATATATATATATGTTTAACTACACACACAGCTATGTGACAAAAAGACACACAAACGTGAACAACTACGGTTAATTGGGTATGTGTCTGACCAACACACAAAGTTAAGTTTCTTTTGTTGTTTATTATCATTTAAACTTGACAACATCAAATATCTAACGAAAGATCAAATAAAATCAGATTTACATACATATGAAATTGCAGAATAAAGGTGCTCTCCCCCTATGGAGAAAAAAGAACCCAACAAGTTAATAACCCAAAGGTCAAAGGTTACCACTATGTTACAGAGTAGACAGTAAAGTAAACAGGTTCCTCCTATATGCTACCCAGTAAAATTATCAAGTTTAAGCAAATCCAGTTTTGGTAAAGTCCCTGTAACAAAGAAAAATATCCACTCTCTCTTTCATACAGTGGCCACTCGATCACTCTTACCTACTCTTGGTGATATCCCTTGGAATTACAATGTTTCCTGACTATATAAAATGTCAGGTTTATTTCTCAAATTGGCCCCAGTCCATCCTCTGTCAAAAAAGACAAGTGAGGTGAACGCCGAATCTGGGGTGGATTTTTCCTGGATGAACAAAATGTCACCGCCAATGGTTGCTGTAGAAACGTGATCTTGTGGTTCACAGTTGAAAGAGGAAAACACTTCTAGTATTGGGAAACATCTGGCTGCTAAAATTGTTACAATTGATGAATGATGATAATCCTATCGGCTGACTCTATAGTAGAGTGCCCATTCTGAAACAGCGTAAATTCTGGATGCTACGCTTGAATACGACTGTCAGAAGTCGGGAATGTATGTTATTTTTTTCACCACCCCAGTGGGCTGCTAAATTGAATAAAATATTGCTGGGTTTGGTAAGTCCAGTTAAATTTACAAGTTAAAATGTTTCTCCTGTATCGCTGGCACATACGTGCTCACCAATGAAATTGGTGATGCACAAGCCAAGAAAAGACAACATTAACCAATCAGTAAAAAAACGAAGAAAAAGACCGCTGGACGCCCTTAATCAGGTCTGCTAGGAATATATAAGAAACATTTATGGAAAAATGCTACTATTCTATATAGCTACATATATGCACACAGACGGGGACAAGACGATCTCTTATACACTCCGTCAGTCCTGATTAATTCTAAAAGGCACACAGTATCTTTAGCCTACCCTATCGCCGTCGCTAGCGCTGGGTTTTCAGGTCGGATGAGTTATGCGACTCTCCCCCCTCTTGCTCGCGCTTAACGATCAGCGTACAATTGTCAATTATCACAAACTATCGCCGGTCGTTAAGTAACAATTAATTTGGTCGGCGTCTGATAGTTTAGTTGTATGATATTAAATAACAGGCACTTATAATAAATACGCACAATGAAATAAAACGTGAATTCTTTTATGTCACTATCAGTCGCGCTTAGCATTTAAACCAGTCAGCTAACAGTCTCTTCTTGTGTGAGAAAGCGTGTGGTGAAATTTAACATTATAACTGAACATCTGGTATGAAATAGCTACGCGTTATCTTATTTCACTAGTTTTAACGCTAGAAAATTTAAGGGAATTATAATGGTAAAAGCTTAACACTTTTAAACACGCAAGCACTAATTTCTATTACCAGAAAATCAGAATGAAAATCCCCACGAATGCTATTAACACATTTTCCGCAATGGTTCTAGAACTACGTGCTTAGACTATCCAAAAATTCTGAGTGACAACTGATAGCAGGTTTGAGAAAATACAGTTTATATATCATTATGTTTCTCTGATCTATAGATGATGTTACTTTTCGCACTATTGTGTGAGTAACGGAGAATCAGAAAAATGAATTCCCCAGATAAAAGTTTACGGTCGGCCTTTCTCGGGCGTTCGACCGCCATCAAAGACTTATGTCCGTGTAACGGGGTTCTCGAAGATTTTTGCCCGTGAATCGACATCAAAGCGCACTCGGGAAAATCCTGGATCTCCCCTCGTGGACTTCAAAGACTTGTTTTTCGCGTGCAGTCTGTCAGGTATTGTATGATTGACAGATAGGCTCGCGTGAGAAAACTAGGTAAACAAACCTGATTCGCTACCTGTTATGACTGGCAGGTCATGCAGTTGTTAAACATTGCGTTAGCTCGTGTTCACAGAAAAAGAGGTGGGATGAAAAGTAAGCTTGTGTAAGTAAAACACAGGTAGAAAAAATGCATGGTTTTGCTAGCAAATCATAGAACGCTACGAGGTTACAAGCGTGTCAGATTACTGTAGGCTCTCTTTCCATTATACGTCACACGGATGAAAGTGGGTTCTGACCATGGAAGAAGACAAATTCATCATTTACAGATATATACATGGCAAATTTGAATTTATGAACGTTAACATAAAAAATAAATATACCATGATGCTATAATCATTCTCTTTCTACTCCTTATGAAGCACGGGACAACCTCTGCTATGGCTTCCTTGTTGAGAAACCCGCGCGAAGCAGTTACCAGCTCTTGCAATGCTGGTTGTTTATGTGGCAAGTTGTTGTACATGATGAGGTGTCTAGCCTTATACACATATTACATCCATAAGCATTTCATACATGTTAAATGCACAAATAAAATAAGAAAATGTACATGTTACAACTTACCCCAAATGGGTTTAGGTTTTATCCAGACTTTGATGCACAGACTGTCCATAATATGTCATGCATCTATTTTAGATGCGGTTTTCCTCAAGCTGTTCAAGGTTATTGGTTAATGTGCACTCTTAACTTCTAACACTTGAGGAAAGTTTCCTCGGACTTGCGGTTCTAAATTTTATAACAGAAATTTTATATTTTCAATTTCTTTAAGTTACTCCTAACCACTTTGGTTTGTCCTATAGCGGAATCCTTATTACCAATTCATATTCTGGCTGTCCGTGATTTCTCCCCCCCCCCCTTTCCCCCCACCGATGAAGATGGAAAACGCAGTGGGAAAACTTCAAAGTTAAAATTTTTGCCCAGGCAAAACGTCACCCTCCCGAGGTTCTCTTGGGCGGAACTCTATTACAGCTTAGTTTAGTTTTCACATTTTGAGCCAACCACAAGGTAAAGCGTCTTATTTTAGTAAATTTAACCCTTAACCGTCATCATGATAATTATTACCAATTAGTCTAGAATAAATAGAAGGTTTTGCATCTAATTATTATATGACGTGCCGGAAATCAATATGTCATATACCTTGTCTAATTCCACAATTTTGTTACCTTTTGTTCCCATCTCTGTTTTTACGACAATACATCTTGCCGGAACTGATTATGTCTAATCTCCTCGTGTCCTAATACGTCGTCATAAGGATGGCCATATTTGTGCAACTCATGCCTGTCAAATTAGACACATGTTATCTTACAACTACTGTGGTGTCTGCCCTTGCACACCACATGTTAGATTTATTGAGTTTGAGTTAGTGCTGATAAATGCGGCACTATTTGGAATATTGAAAATGAGACGCACCAAAAAATGACGTAGAAGGTTATTGTGATGTGTATGGCCAAGGTGGAGAAAACCCTTGAGCTTTATGACAGCTGTGTTTTGGCTGTGTTTTCTTTTAAGTTCCCGTAGGAACCTACTACGAAGTGTTTACCTTCTGACAGGAGATGGTTTGTACAAGAGCACGAAGACTCGTGAAATAGAATTAATATGTATGGAGGAAGTTAATAAATAAGGATTAATCGGGACGAACGAGTATGCATGCTACAAGGAATATAAGTTATTAAAAGATGTCGAATTCGTTTCAAAAGAAGACTGTTTTAGTTCCTCATTGGTCAGTTAAAGAACCTGCATGTGTGTTGTGAAGTATGGAACAAAACTATAAAAGTTGAGAAGATTTCACCCGGGATGTAACGGGGTAACGAACATTATTATGAGCAACCGCCGGAGCAATCAAATATACATTAACAGAATCAACATATACATTAACTGTGGACAGGGGTAGCAATTTACCTGAAATAATAATAAACGAACACACAATATATTCAAACAGCGCCCCACCACAGATACGGGAGATCGCGCACTCGTAGCTTGGATAGACGATATAATCATAGAGAAAATAATCACACATCCTATAGGGGTAAATATAATTTTTACCATAATCACTCACCTTCACGGGGTAGAGACAGGCATAATTTCAACAATTATAACAATAACCAATGGTATCGAAATAACCGGTATTCACACAACAAATATACTGACAATCATAATTTTTCACCACGGGGTGGCCATTATGACAGGGACAACAATGGACATTCTCATTCAGACAATTTTTCAGATCGCAGAAGATCTCACTTCGTTAGAAGTCATAATAGAGCACGCTCACAAGCCAATGCTTGTCAGACGGTAGATAGAAATGTCGGTACTTGTGTGATATTTCACCGCTAAAATAAAATTTTCCAAATTTATTACCAAAACTGACAACCGTACTCTTTCCTTACAATTTTTTCTTTTTTTTTCCGCCTGCGCGGCTTTTTTTCCGCCTGCGCGGGATTAGTCTATTTAACAGGTAGGGGTTGTGGGTTAGTATTATTATGTATTTATTTTTTTTAATGTAAAATTTTTGCCTCGTCTTGGCGGGGCGCGTCCCGTTCAACCTAGTCATCATCATCATCATCATCAGCTTTCAATTCCCTAAGGAGCATTTGCTTTATACCAAGTCTTCCTGTCCTGTGCCATCAGCTCAAGGTCGTTCCATAATTTCTTCATCCTCTTCTTGTCTGTCATCAGTTCTCTTCTCCGTGTATTCCTCGTCTTGGCGGGGCGCGTCCCGTTCAACCTAGTCATCATCATCATCATCAGCTTTCAAGTCCCTAAGGAGCATTTGCTTTATACCAAGTCTTCCTGTCCTGTGCCATCAGCTCAAGGTCGTTCCATAATTTCTTTATCCTCTTCTTGTCTGTCATCAGTTCTCTTCTCCGTGTATTCCTTGGTCTTCCTCTGCCTCTCTTACCCTGGGGGTTCCAGACCAAGGACTGCCTGGTAAAGCTATAAGCAAGTTTGCTCAGTGTGTATCCTATCCATCTTCAGCGTCTTCTTCTCATGTCTCGTTCTTCTGGCACTTGCCTGGTTCGTGTCATCAGTTGCACATTAGTGATCTTGTCATACCACTACAATCCTTCTATTTTAGACAAGCAACCATTTATGAGGGCGTCCGTGGTTTCAGCGCAGGCTTCTCTCGACAAAGGTAGTGGGCTGGAGACATGGTGGCGTCACGCTACAATCTACCCAGCTGTAAGTGGATGGATACCTGACTCTGCTCTGAAAGGTAAAGGCAGCCAGGAGGGGAGCTGGTTATAGCACTACTCTGAGATCATCCAGGTCTGTATTATTTTGGCTTTTCAATGCCGCAATTACTGACTGTGCATCAGAAAAGAAAGCAACCCTTCTCTCTGCGCTTTCTTCTGTCAATATAACCTCTGCTACAGTTTTCAGGGCCTCTGCCTCTGCTCTGAAGTTGTTGGAGAATCGTCCTGTCGCCACTGACAGCATTTTTTCTGCACCAGTGCTTAAGGTCAGAAAGACGCCCCCACCTCCATTTTCTGTTGCATTTGTTTCTGATCCATCTGTGTATGCATGTGTCCAGGTGTTGCGTGGATAATGTTTCTCTATGTATTTTGTAAACGACTGTGACTGACGAAGGAATCCAAATACATCATTCAACTTTTGATAAGCTTTCTGGCGTTTTGACAAGGTAGCAAGCTATCAATAAGGACAAGAAATGTTCGGCTTTTAAACTGCTGAGAAGGCGTTTGAGATTCATCAATTGTGCTGGAACCACTGAAATCATCATACTCTCGATTTCGTTTGTGTTTCCTTCGAGTTTGTTCTTGATAATGTTCACACTCAGTCACATCCTTGGCCTTTTGCTCTATGTCTGCAAAAGTAGACCGCATAGCTTGAATATACCCCCGCAGGGATTCATAGAGTGCACAAGCTGTATTCAAATCTTGATCAGAAGATTGCAAAGAAGCACTGGTCATTTGAAAACGCTGTAATACTTGATCCCACAGTATGATCATTATTCCTGTTTCTAACTTCATCATGGTTGAAAGTAGACCACGAGCCTGTTGACGACACTCTGCCTTCTGATCACTGTTATCTGAAATATCATCCAAGACTTGTTTTATTGCAGAAAAGCTGTGTAAAAGTGCTTTTGTCGCATCTGCCCAAGCGGACCATTTCACAAAGGGCAAATGGGACTTATTATGACTACCGCCTGCACATAATGCAGTAGAAAGGAGACCCCACCGGTAGGTAGAAGCAGAAAAGAAGGTGTACAGGCTTTCAACAAAAATCCAAAGATAATGACTGCTTCTGTCCGCAAACAGTTAAGATAAAAGTAATAAAGAGTCACACTAAGTCACCCTGTTATGCTCTTTCTCTCACAATTTCGTGACATCAAATGAAAAGGCGCTAAAGATGGCATACATCACAAGATCATTGGTTTAACGCTCGTATTAGAAAATGACCAACAAATGATGTTCATATTTATTGGCGCGGGGCCCTAAAAGCGCGGGACTCGTAGCAAATGCTACTTTTGCTACTACGTTAATCCGGCTCTGATTAGGTAAATATTTGACAAGGATCAGTGCATAGTGAGGGAGGGGGACCAACTTCCCACCCAGCCCTCTCCACCGAGCCCTCCACACCCAGCGGTGAGGTTTTTTTTTTTTAAAGTTTTGTCTCGTTTTGGCGAGGCGCGTCCCGTTCAATCTAGTCGGTTATATTAGGGCGCATGTCCAAATATAAAATACCCTTAAGTCTAGGGAATTGCTAGTCATCGTAATCATCATCATCATCAGCTTTCAAGTCCCTATCACAGTCAGGTACCCATTTACAGCTGGTTAGACTGATGCGTGACACCTGTTCCCGTCCTCGTTGCTGTTGGCTTCTCTAACTCAAGATCAGAGTCAGGTACCCATTTACAGCTGGATAGACTGATGCGTGACACCTGTTCCCGTCCTCGTTGCTGTTGCCTTCTCTAACTCAAGATCAGATTCAGGTACCCATTTACAGCTGGTTAGACTGATGCGTGACACCTGTTCCCGTCCTCATTGCTGTTGCCTTCTCTAACTCAAGATCAGAGTCAGGTACCCATTTACAGCTGGTTAGACTCTACCAAGCTTTGAACCAGAAACCCGGTAACTTATCGCGGTAGTGGATCACTGTTGACGCATCTAAGGTCCCAATTCAATACCGTTTTATTGCTTATAAACTTAAAATACCGGGGGGGGGGGGGGGTTGAGGGCGGGTCTGTCGTAAGCGTGTCAACTATGAATGCATGAGGAACGTTTTTTTTTTTTAACTTGCCCTCCCAAATCACAATGTGAAATCAACCTTTTCCAGTCAAGAAAAAGTACGGTTGTCAGTTTTGGTAATAAATTTGGAAAATTTTATTTTAGCGGTGAAATATCACACAAGTACCGAAATGTCAGTAATGACATCCATCCAACCAATAATCACGCCAATGCGTGTAACGTTGATTTAGAAAATTCTAATAATTGTACAGAATGTAAGATGTTATTTCAGCCTGGAGCTACACCACGGCTTAAATGTGGACATGTCTTACCAGTGTTGTCATCTTATGACGGTGTTGGTACTCTCACTTTACATAATGGGTTTTTGTTTAACACTCCAATTAAAATTTTAAGGGACACGGGTTGCACAACGGTCGGGATAAGAAGGTCGTTAATCCCTCCGTCTTGTTTCACTGGAACGTCAGTGAAATGCATAACTTTCGGAGGCACGGTAGAGATATATCCCATGGCCGACGTAACAATAACCACGCCATTCTTTACTGGGAAAGTTCGTGTATGTGTTCTCAACCAGCCTTGCTGTGACTTGATTTTGGGAAACATAAAGGGTATAAAAGAATGTTCTACTGATGAAATTTCTGCATGGGAAAGAGAATATCTTTCTTTATCCAATGCTGTGACTACTAGAGCACAGCTGGTTGCAGAAGCAAATGAACTTAATGATAGCAATAATATCCCACACGTGACAACAAGTCATTACATAGATAAAAATGCATTCATTAACCAACAAAAAGATGACTCTTCTTTGGGACGTTTATTCACTTTAGCTACGGCTAAAACTATTACACATACAAATAATGCCAGACATTGGTATCAATTTCATGACAATATTTTGATACGTTGTTTTGACAATTATTCTTCGGTACTCAGACAAATAGTAGTACCTACGTCATTTCGATCTCTAGTTTTATCTAATGCACATGATGTTCCTTTTGCGGGTCATATGGGGATTGCCCGCACAGCTTATAGATTGATGGCACATTTTTTTGGCCAGGGGTTCATAAGGACGTCGCAACGTTTTGTAAATCATGCACTGTTTGTCAGGGAGTTGCACGTAAGAGGGCGCATCAGTTTGCACCCCTACAGACCACAGATATCTCTGTGCGTCCTTTTTATAAGATGGCTGTCGACATAATCGGGCCTCTTCCGGTGTTATCATCCAGAGGATTCCGCTTCATCTTAACTTGTATCGATCTATGCACCAGATGGCCTGAAGCCATACCTGTTAAGTCCATAACAACGATGTCGGTGACTGATGCATTATTATCGATATTTTCACGCATCGGATTTCCTGAAGAGGTTCTGTCGGATCATGGCATGCAATTCACTTCAGGTATGTTTTCGGAAATTTGTGATGTGCTTCACATCCGTCATACATCGAGTGCCAGATTAAATCCGCAGTCAAACGGAGTTGTAGAACGCTGGAATTCTACACTAAAGCAGATGTTGGGCAAAGTAACAACAATGTTTCCCCATGATTGGGACCGACTGATACCAGCGGTTCTCTTTGCGTATAGAGAAGTTCCTAATCGTCAAACCGGATTCTCACCATTTCAATTAGTTTTCGGGGCTAATCCAAGAGGACCAATGTCTATCTTACATGATTTGGTGATAACAAACGATGATAATACGGTTACGAAATCTAGTCACCAATATGTCACAGATCTACGTCAATGCATTGTGGACGCATGTGAGATCGCGACTGAAGCATCAGAATTAGCAAAATATAAGACTCGGTCGCGTATTAATCGTGATAGGAGATTAACATCATTATCGATTAACGATGAAGTTTTTGTTCTCTTGCCACTTAAAGGTGATCATTTGTTGGTTACGTGGCAAGGTCCTTTTAAAGTTGTGGGTAAGAAAACCGACGTGGATTACATCGACATTAGGGGTAAAAGAAAAACATTCCACACTAACATGTTACAACCTTACATTTCTAGACCTCTTTAACTCAAACATATTTGTGAATCTATCACAAATCAATCTCCGCATCTGGCATCTATTGCTTTAGTTGATGAAGAAGCAACTAGTTTCGCGGATGTACCGCTTGATTTTCCTGTGGTACCTATCCAAGCCTCTGAAACTTGGAAGGATGTAATCATTTGTAACGATTTACCTTCAGATCAGAAGAATCAGATTCTCATTCTATTGAAATCTTTTGAAGATGTATTGTCTGATCTGCCTGGTCGAACTAACAGTATTTCTCATGAAATAAAGTTATCGGATCCCACTCCGATTAAGTTACGACCGTATGCAATTCCTTTGCATATCAGAGAGCAGGTTGATAGTGAGGTCGACAATATGTTGAAAATGGGGATAATCTCTCCATCAGATTCTCCATTTTGTTTTCCGATGGTAGCAGTACGGAAGAAAGACAAATCCATTCGTATATGCATTGATTTCCGTCGACTAAATAAAGTCACAATATCAGATTCTGAACCAATGCCTTTGCTGGAGGACTTGCTACCTCGTTTAGCTTCCGCTACTTTCTTTAGCAAATTCGATTTATCAAAAGGGTATTGGCAGATCCCTTTGACCGAAGAATGTAAACCGCTGACGGCATTTGCAACATCGAAGGGTTTGTTCCAATACAATGTCATGTGTTTTGGGCTCAAAAATGCGCCTGCAACTTTTGTACGGATGATGCGTCGAGTATTTGGGAGCCGTTATGACCTAATATCTTATATAGATGACATTTGCATGTTTCATGACACATAGGAAGAGCATGTAAATGGTGTACAATCTTTACTACAAACACTAAGAATACACAATCTCACAGCCCGTCCATCCAAAATAGAAATTGGATTCAATGAAATTTCATTTCTAGGGCACAAAATTGGCAAACATGTAATACAACCTGATGAATCTAATTTAAAACGCATAATTGATCTTACAATCCCAACTACAAAGAAGCAAGTACGGAGTCTATTAGGATTGGTGAATTTTTACCACAAGTTTATTCCAAGGTTCTCGTCTTTGACTGCTGTCTTATCTGATCTAACTAAAAGAGATATGCCTAACAAAGTAGTTTGGACAGAACAATGTAACCAGGCATTACAAAACATTAAGACTCATTTTTCACAGTATCCGATATTAAGACTGCCAGATTTAAAAAAGATCATTTACTGTTGTAACAGATGCTTCGCTCCACGCAATAGGCGGGTGTTTGGGACAAAGTTTTGATGGCAAGTTTCATCCGATCTACTACTTGAGTAGGAAACTGTCGGAAGCCGAATCCAAATACTCTATTTTCGACAGAGAACTGTTGGGTATAGTATGGACTTTGAATAAACTTCAAAAGTATGTGGTAGGTACGCATTTTACTATAATGACAGATCAGAGATCATTAACGTATCTGCAGACCTGTAAATCACCAAGTGCAAGACTTACGAGATTTGCATTGCAGTTGCAAGCGTATGACTTTGATATCGTCCATATAGAAGGACATAATAATGTAATCGCTGATACTCTGTCAAGAGTAATACATTGAACTATGTAACTGTCCTGGGGACAGGAAGTGACAACAAACATTATTTATATTCATAATCAATTGATAGGTAGATTATATAGCGATATTTTCGTAGCATTAATATGTTGCTCACAAGTTGTTGCCACATATTTTAACTGCATTTCACTCATCGTGATATCATTTCACTCATTGCTTGAATTTGATGTTCCTTTTTATCATTATAGTTAAGTATAGTTAATGATGGCCTGGAAACCTGCAGTTTCCAGTAGCGCGCAGGGGGGGGGGGGGGTAATATGTGGTGTCTGCCCATGCACACCACATGTTAGATTTATTGAGTTTGAGTTAGTGCTGATAAATGCGGCACTATTTGGAATATTGAAAATGAGACGCACCAAAAAATGACGTAGAAGGTTATTGTGATGTGTATGGCCAAGGTGGAGAAAACCCTTGAGCTTTATGACAGCTGTGTTTTGGCTGTGTTTTCTTTTAAGTTCCCGTAGGAACCTACTACGAAGTGTTTACCTTCTGACAGGAGATGGTTTGTACAAGAGCACGAAGACTCGTGAAATAGAATTAATATGTATGGAGGAAGTTAATAAATAAGGATTAATCGGGACGAACGAGTATGCATGCTATAAGGAATATAAGTTATTAAAAGATGTCGAATTCGTTTCAAAAGAAGACTGTTTTAGTTCTTCATTGGTCAGTTAAAGAACCTGCATGTGTGTTGTGAAGTATGGAACAAAACTATAAAAGTTGAGAAGATTTCACCCGGGATGTAACGGGGTAACGAGCATTATTATGAGCAACCGCCGGAGCAATCAAATATACATTAACAGAATCAACATATACATTAACTGTGGACAGGGGTAGCAATTTACCTGAAATAATAATAAACGAACACACAATATATTCAAACAGCGCCCCACCACATCTACCATCTTCAACCAAGCCGACCGGAAATAATTACGCAATCTAAATGGGGTGATAGACAGCTTAATTCGTTTCTATCAAAACATGTCTACTGCCTGTGTCTTGAGTAAACTAGTCATTGTGGTATTGTCCATCACTTTCGCTAAACGTCGACTGTTTACAAAGAAAAGATTAACAGGACAGGAAGGTGACACGCTGGTAAAATATATGTCAACCCGAAGATAAGATAATTATCAGTAGACTGATGCGTAAAAGGAAGATAATTACTGGTGAATAATGGCATAGAAGAATGTATAAAAATGAGGGGTATCTGAATTTACTAACATAGTGGAGTGTAGCAATGATGATCACAGAAACAGGAAAGAATAAAATAAGACTGTCGTCACAATGATGATGGTGATGATGATTATAATGATGCTGAACAATGGTAAAACAAAATAGCGTGTTAAACGCCGTTGCTCATCTAAACATTTTCACAATGCTTTACTGAATACGTACAAGAATGGCCAAAACGTTTAATAGAGGTTAATAGAGGTTTCATTCAGACTATTAGCAAGAAGTAAGGCCCTTGTTTATAACTATGAGTAAAACTGTAAAGGCACAATCTAGAACTTCTTATGTTTACTCTGTTATTCGAAGGCGGGCATTCAGTAATAGTGCAGATACAACGGCTTTATGGCTGTCAGCATAAATACTTAAAGGTGTATATACACATAGTGCTATTTACATAAACATAGTAGAAAAAGGATCGCCGATAGCAATGGATCCGCCTTGTACATTTTAAAGCCAAGCAAAGCAAACAGTTGTTAAAAGATATGCGTCGAAACATTTTTTGCCTTTGTAAATTCAACTGGTTGTTACCAGCACACGTACATAATGATAAGATAGCTTGTGTAATAGTCCAATCTTCGTACTGTACATTTATGTAGCATACAGCGCATGCATCTGCATAATTAAAGTCTATTAGTTAGATGATAATAATTTGGAATAGTCTGGAAAATAAAGTGCACCATGCACTTTGAAAGATTATTTCATTTGGCGTGACTGTGGACAGCAAGAAGGAGGTGACGATTTAAACTGAATGCAGCGATTATTCACCGTAATCATTGAGAAAAGAAAAAGATATTAGGTAGAAGATGACTAGTTATGCATGGGGGCGTTATACAGGGGTAAGGGTAATCGTGTGTGATTCAGCGAAGTGACGTTACAGAATTTTCCTCCGTCCAGTTTTCAAATTAGTGAGTCAAAGATTGCGCGGAAGGTGACTCAAATATATCTGAGGTCTTAGACCAGCTAGAAAAATTCGTAAGAACTAGTTTGTTCGACAGCGATTTCTAAATTTATATGGCTAATAAAGTGTATCTGTTTGCATTAATAGATTCTAAAATGATTGGAAACGATTCTTAGTGTTCTTTAATTAGACAATCTAGTTACATCGCTTTATAGTCAACGAGATAAAGGATGCAGTAGATATATTTATTTCTTATAACTTTTCAGTCTCACAGTTTTGAGTCGATTTCAGTCCTATGTATGTGTGGGTATTTTTTCGCCTTACTGAGCATATGTGTAATGAATCTTGTAATCTTATCGCATATTATTTGGTATTTTTACAATCAGCGCATAATAATATTAATAATAATAATGATAACGGTTTGCTTTCTTTCAGTCTTTCTGTACATTTTGATCTGTTGTTGTTGTTGTTGTTTTGCTTAGTTTTTTGCCATTCATTAAGCCATGTCTACACTTTTCTTTTCGTATTAACGTCTAGCTTATTGTAAACCAGATTATTGTGGTATAGCTGTTGTCAGTTCTAAGACTATCCTTGAATTAAATACTGTGGAGTAATTTCACAAGTAAGGCTTTCTTCACATTACCAGTGTTTAAAACGGTGCAAGATAATCTCGCCGCACTCATACTTCTTGCTTGCTAATGTGTAGTTCTGCCGCCATGGCTAGTACCAGCATGGACATACAGGATGCAAGTAGGCCTACCCGGCTATCACTTCCCCCGTGTCGAGTATGTGGCGACAAGGCTGCAGGATTTCACTATGGAGCGAACACTTGCGAGGCCTGTAAAGTGAGTGAGTAGCTGAGAACTGTTACCTTCTGCTGCATATTATTTACAAACTATCATCATTATCATCAGCGTCACATCAACATCCCTTTTCGTTTCCCATGGAGAATAGGGTTTTTAGCTCCTAGCTGTTGCTGCCAGCTGATTTCCATTTTTTGGTTTTCATCAATTCTGCCTGTTGTTCGGAGTACTTTGGTATCCCCTGTCTACTGGTCTTCTGCCCTCCAATTTCTTTGTCCTCCCTTATCTGTGGCCTCTTATCTTTTTGACCTCTCATCTCTTTAGTGACCCATCTCTCTGGCCTCCAATCTCTCTGGCCTCCATCACTCTGGCCTCTAATCTCTCCGGCCTCCCATCTCTCTGGCCTCCCATCCCTTTGGCCTCCAATCTCTCTGGCCACGCGTATCTCTGGCCTCACATTACTCTGGCCTCCCATCTCTTTGGCCTCCAATCTCTCTGGCCACGCGTATCTCTGGCCACGCGTATCTCTGGCCACGCGTAACTCTGGCCTCACATTACTCTGGTCTCCTATCTCTCTGCCCACGCGTGTCTCTGGCCTCACATTACTCTGGCCACGCATTTCTCTGGCCTCCCATCTCTCTGGCCTCTCATATCTCTGGCCTCTCATCTCTCTGGCCTCCCTTTTCTCTGGCCTCCCATCTCTCTGGCCTCCCATCTCTCTGGCCTTACATTATTCTGGCCTCACATATCTCTGGCCTCCTATCTCTTTGGTCTTCTATCTCTCTAACCTACCCTAACTCTGGCCTCCCATCTCTCTGATCTCCCATCTCTCTGGCCTTCCATCTCTCTAACCTCCCATCTCTCTAACCTACCATTACTCTGGCCTCCCATCTCTCTGACCTCCCATCTCTCTAGCCTTTCATCTCTCTAACCTCTCATCTCTCTAACCTCCCATCTCTTTGACCTCCTATCTCTCTGATCTCCTATCTCTCTGGCATGCCATCTCTGGGTTCCAGTCAAAGGCACATCAGACTATACTAGTTTTACTCCTGAAAATATGCCACATCCATTTTCTCTTCCATTCGTTAATGTTCATCTGTGCTGGCTGCTGTCTGGCTGTCTTTCACTGAGAGTGGTAGTTTTAGGCCTAGGCAATCTAGGTCTTAGCTTAGGGCCTCGCGATTTGTATTTATAAGATGCCTAGGACGTTCACGCTTGCTTAGGGCCTCCCACAAGCTAAAACCGGTACTTTCCACTGGTCTGTGTTTGTCGTTACATCCAGCCATCTGATGTGAAGAGTATGACGGAGGCATTTGTTCGTAAAGATAAAATATATTTAACTGACACAATTTTAATTTTAATATGATAAATTATCGACAACGGTTAGTGGTAATAAGCCAGACATGTCATAGCCCTGTAGAGTTCATCATTGTCAATTTTATTACAGCTTGTGTGATAGTTCTCAACAGCAGAGCCGTCGGTTTATGAAAATGTGTAGTAGTTCTACTCAGTACCATTTGTGCATGCCTACATATCATAATTTTTATTATTGCTCCTTATGTAGTACGGAGCCTCCACTGCTACTGGCCGTCTTGCAGGACGCCTGCACCAAGCATTAACGTGCTCTTGCAGGAGCGGTTTCTGTAGCTATTTGTTTTTGTGACGTATAATGGAGATATAGCTTACAGTAATCTGACAGCCTTTGCTTTCCCATCTAGTGTCTACAATTTGCTAAGCCAAACCACGCAATTTTCTGTTTGTATGACTCACCTTTGAATCCACACCCTTTTTCTGGGAACATAATAATAGAGTTGTTTACTAACTTTTCGCAACCTGCCAGTCTTAACAGGGGAGCGAATCACGTTTGCTTACCTGAGTTTCACACGCGAGCCGATCTGCCAATTATCGGCCATTAGACAGATGCACGTGGAAATAACGGAATGTGTGAAGAGATACAGGGGTGATAATATTTTCCCGACCACCTTTGATGTTCGTACGTTCAGGGGGAGGTAAATTGTTTGATCTGCGAAAGGGGACGAAATCTAAGAGAGGCCTGTTGCACGGCCAAGTCTTCTGATGTCGGTCAGCATCGCTGAGTAGAGCGAACGATAAAACCTTTGATCCGGGAAACGCAGTTTCCTGATTTCTCTGCTATGCAGAATGTGTGAATTATAACATCCTCTAGTGATAACAACACCATGATCTGTATATATACTGCGTTCTCTCCAGATCAGTTATCAGAGTCGCTCAGGAATTGTGGATAATCTAAACACGCCAGACTAGAACCATTTTTCGCTAAATGTGTTAAATAGTCTCGTCGGGATTTCATTTTCTGATTTGTGGTAATAGAAATTGTGCTTAAGTGTTAAAATGTGTTAAGTTTACCATTTTTATTCACTGTGATTCCCTAGCGTTAAAACTAGAGAAATAACATAACGTGTAGATATTTTCTTGCCAGTTGTTCAGTTAATGTAAATTCCATTACCCCACTTTCTTACACAAGAAGATACGGTTTAGCTGACTGGGATTATGACGCGTGACGGATGAGTGACAGAATATAATTCGCATTATGTTTCATTGTGTGAAATTATATAAGTGACTAGTGTTTATATCATGTGACTACACAACAGACGCCGACAATCAAATAGCTAGTAGTGATAGGCGATTTTTGTTAAAGTGCGCATATGGATAAATTAAATAATAATTGACTTTGTGCGCTGTTCATTTTCTCGCGGGCAATAACGGGGGAGGACGCATACCCTTTTTTCCCGACATGCCATAGCGGAAAACTTACGTGTGGATAGGATAGTAACATTTCATTTTTTCACAAATGTTCTTTTCTTCCTAAATAATACCTGATCAAAAACCTGCGGCCAGTGGTCTTAATTTGGGTCTTAGTTTTTTGGGCTAGTTCGGTCCTCCTTCTTCATTCAGAGTAGGATTAATGGTCTCTTCTTCTTGGCTTACAAGTCCAAAGTTCCTTCGTGAACCGGTTGGGCCAAAGAGACAAATAAACATTAATATTAAATCTTAACTGGACTGTACCTTACCCAAAATTATTTATTCAATTTTTCCAGCCCACTGGGCATACGAATGAACATATATTCCTGACGTTTGACAGCCGTATCAACGGAGTGATCCAGAAAGTTACGCTGTTTCAAAATCGGCACTCACCATAGAGCCAGCCGATAGGATTTACCATCATCATTTTTTTACATATTGTAACATTTGTATTAGCAACCAGATGTTTCGCAATAATGGAATTATTTTTCTCCTTTTGCAACTGTGAACGTCCAGAGCACGTTTTGCTTCAGTAACTATTCGCGGTGACATTTTTTTTCATCCAGGGAAAATTAAACCACCAAATTTGGCGTCCACCTTGTAATTATTATTCGATATATAGGCTGGACTGAGGCTAATTTGGCAACCCACCTGACAGTATAGGTTCAGGAACTGTTGTATTTTTTCAAGGGATATCAACACCACGATTGGGTAAGCGAGATTGTTTGTGGCCACGTATGACAGAGAGTGAATATTTTCATTTGTTACAAGCATTGTATTAACTTTTTTTTTCGCTAGACTTGTATACTTTAATAAGTAGTAATTTAGTGGGAACTTGTTCTTCACAGTCTATTCTGTAACCTAGTGCTAATCTTTGACCTTTGGGTTATTAACTTCTTTTGGGATCCTTTCTCAACAAGGGGGAGGGCACTTATTCGGTTATTTTCATATGTCTGTAAACATGATTTTATTGATTTCTCTGTATGTTTGATGTTGTAAAGTTTAATGATAATAAACAACAAAAGGAACTTAACTTTGTGTGTTGGTTAGACCCATACCCCTTAACCATATTTTTTTACCTTTGTGTGTCTTGTTGTCACATAATTGTGTGTTTGTGTTTAGTTTAACTTATAGTTTTAGATATAAGGAGGTACTAGACTGTCTTATACTAAAATTTAGTCGTATAGATAGGCTGGACTAGAGAAACTACTCATTCCAGAGACAGATCTTTTCCATAAACTATTCACTCGTGAAATCTATTTCTTACACTTTTATTCTCACATATTTATGACTATCACCTCTGCTCAGATGGGACCATAAATATCTTCTAACCTATCTAAAATTTACGACAGTTTTGCATGATGCATAACCCCACATTAGTCGACATTAGTCGCCGTGTACGACATGCATGAAGGTGCAATGCTACTATTCTTTATTTGTCACATCAGAGACCCGAGATTCCCGAGAACTGCATAAGTCATGTTTGCATATATCAATACAAACTCTTCTCCATATATCACATTACTATGTACTGATATGACAATAAAAATACAACATTCTGTAGTAATCAGTTCAGAACAGTTCCGTGTAGGCCTACATAGTCATTTTTCATGTAACTCTACTTCATCATCATCAGGTGCCATCTGCACATTACAAGTCGCCTGCAATGGATCTCCAACGTCTTATGTCTCTTGTCTTGATGATAGACTCTTTCTGTCGCTTGTCTCAGATAGACTCTTTCTGTCGCTTGTCTCAGATAGACTCTTTCTGTCACTTGTCTCAGATAGACTCTTTCTGTCGCTTGTCTCAGATAGACTCTTTCTTGTCCATCTCTTGATGTTTTCACACTTGAAGCGCCGTCTTCGCCTTGCACGTTTGCCTTCTAATATCGTCTTCAGTAAAGTATTATGTCTGTTTACATGGCCAACCCATTTTAGCTGTTTAATTTTGATCTCCTTCATTAATTCCTTGTCATTCCTAGGTTCTCTAGGACTTCTGTATTCGTTTACTTCTCTATCCGTGGGAAATAACCTTAAGTGCTAAATGAACTTAACACAGAGGACAGATAGAGTTTAAAATGCACGTGAAATACGCTCAAGACAAACAAATTCTCAGGCAGAAACATTTTACTATTTTGAAGTTCGAACAATATTGTAAAAAATCCCCATCATTTTCTTCCTTTGTGTTCCTTACGGAGCATGTAGCCACCATGCAGCTGATTTGCCTGGCAGGAAGCCTACACCAAGCAGTGACATGCTCTTACAGCGGGTGGTTTCTGTAGGCATTTATCTTACATATTGAGGTTGCCAGCCCCAAGCACAACCTCATATATTAGTGGCCTTCTACGACATGCTTGAGGGTGCAGTAGTCCTAATCTTTTGTTGTGTCTTCAGAGACCATCTTGAACTGCACGTGACAATGTTTTCATATTTACCAGTAAATTTAATTATCAGCACACCTATAGTCTCACTAATCATTGAAAACTCTTGCTAAATGTACTTAGAAAACTTCTCTGCTTGCATGATCTTTACAAGACGATTTGGTTTTTTTTTTTATCGTAGGGGTTTTTCCATCGAAGTCTGAGACGATACATAGAGTACAAGTGTCGTGCGAGAAGGACTTCAGGTTATT
Source organism: Oreohelix idahoensis (assembly GCA_024509875.1). NCBI lineage: Eukaryota > Metazoa > Mollusca > Gastropoda > Stylommatophora > Oreohelicidae > Oreohelix > Oreohelix idahoensis. The sequence continues at coordinate 249,665 of JAMPIV010009326.1, read as the reverse complement.
GTGAATACAAACCAGGGAAGAGAAAATCATGCCAGTACTGTCGATATCAACGATGCCTTCGCGCTGGAATGTCCAGAGAGGGTGAGACAACGAATAAACGATGAGAAGAGATAAATGCGGACAATCTCAACTGAAATATCGAATAACATTTATAACCTTTAACTATTGTAAATTATATATATATATATATATATATATATATATATATATATATATATATATATATATATATATATATATATATATATATATATATATATATATATATATATATATATGTTGTTGCTGTTGTTTTGATGAGTTGATGGGTGGAGATCGGGCACTCAACATCATATCATTATTGCCTCTTCTCGTTCCATCTTGGTCTACCCTGTTCAACCTGAAAGTTGGTTATAATTGGGGTATTTAGTGTCATTTTATTTACTAATTTTGTATTCAATTTAAATAACTGTTGTCTTTTGCAGTTATTGATTTTTATTTAGTATTTGTCAATTTTATTTATTTTTTTTTTTTTGTGTTGTTTATAGATAACTATTGTCCTTTACGCTTGGTTTTAATTTGTATTAGTATTTGTTCACTTTGAGTTATTGTCCTTTTTTTTTTTTTTAAACCTTGTTGTCTTTCCTTGTCCTATGAGTAGTTAGTTTTGTGTTAATGCTTTGTTAGTTCTTGTTGCTTAATTTCTATTTAGTTGGATGTATTTCCTGGAGTACTAACCTTATATGTTTTCCTTTGTTTTATGTATATATCTTTTAAGTATTGATTGGGCATCTCTTGATATATATATATATTTTTTTTTTAAAGTTTTGCCTCGTTTTGGCGAGGCGCGCCCCGTTCAACCTAGTCGGTTATATTAGGGCGCATGTCAAAACATAAAAGACCCTTAGGTCTGAAGTATTGATATATATATATATATATATTATTTGTTTATCTTTTCATTATTTCCCTTTGACAGGGAAGAAGATAAATTACATCCCTTGAAAAAATATAATCTCAACTGGAAAATCGGATAACTGTTATAACCTTTAATAATTTTTTCTTAAATTCATATTATATATGTGTGCGTGTGTGTGTATATGTGTGTTATTATGCATTTGCCCTTGATTACTTCCCTTTGACAGAGAAGAGGATAATTTACATCCTTGAAAAAAACAGCCCATTCGGAACAATGGGCCCTTTAATCTCATTTATGGCTTATTGTATATACAGTAAATGGCTCTAGAACACAAATTAATTATTTTAATTTCGGATGACTCGCACACAAAGAAATACTCTTGCAAGCACGAACTACAAACAGGAAAGCAGGAGAGCTAATAGCAGAGTTCTCCTCCCAGCCCCCCCCGCCCCCCCACCCCCCCCCTTTTCCACCCATACTGCACACAGTTCACACGCAAAGCGAGTTACCCTTTTCAGCCAGACTGAAACGATTCTGTATATTATTATTGTACTACACTGTTGTTTATAGTTTTCTGATGTGCAAAAAACTGTTTGATTTTTTTTTTTCAGACTGATAGACCTTTTTTTTTTAAATAATGTTGAGTGATGCTAACTGTCAGCAGTTTAAGAAGCTTTTATGTTTAAGTTTTGAAAAAAAAAGGGAAAGTAAGCCTATGCTATAAATAATTTATGCTTCGTCATACTGATTGACTGAAGTCAAGAAACACTGTGGCTCATTAATCACTTGAACTTCTTCCCATCATGCAGCGATCAAGACCGGACGCTACACGTACTTGAAGAGAACAGAGGACACGAGAGAAATTAAGCGTCTGCTGGGTCAGGATCATCAGCGTAATTTGCATGCTAGTACTGGTATGTTTTCTTATTACTCAGACAGTTAGGATTCCAGTAATTATATTTCCTTGTTAAGTACATCGTACTTTGTAAAAAAAAAAAAGTGACATATTGAAAATATTATTGATCTATTAAAATCATATAGAATTTATACAGCAATGTAGAGAAAATATTTTGTTCTTCTGTCTTTAGATTCGCAAGACATTCTAGTCTCCCCAAAATCTTCCCTGTTTACCAACCTAACATCGGTGGATTCTAACCATATAGAATTTCCAGGCAATGGATACTATGAGAACACTGTCATGGAGGAAGGCTCTTCCCCCAAAGAAGAGTTTGACAGGTTGCCTGTATCAGAAAACGACAACGGCTCTAGTATTTATTTATCTGTTTGCAACTCACCCTGGTCAGATAATTCCTTGACATTGGAAGCTAGAAGCAACCAAACTACTTGCACGAAAAAAAATAACGGTTATGCTAACCATACGGGGGTAGGAAGAAGTGGGCAATTTTCATTGCAAGAAAATATAAAATCCTCGATCCATGGTCGTATGAAAAACGATAACCAATCGCCAGGCTTTTCAAGATTAGACTTTTCCCTGGACAGAGATCCACCCATCGTCCAACACAACCTTTCTAGTCTGTTACATACAACGTCGGATATTATGTTATCGCTGGATAACGAAAGCTCCAAATTTACATGCCACAACCTGCAATCTGTTACAGATCATCGCAACCAGCTCCGAAACTTGGCATTGTACCGTTTTCTTGCAGATACAGAGACAAGTAAATCTGAAGATTGTGTACGGAGAAATATGGCAGACAGCTGTGAGCTTAACAAAAACAATGAACAAGCACATTTTATTCTAGAGTCACCAGAAACATTAGATAACTCGTCAGACTCTGTTAATTCTCCATACAGGGGCTCATTCACTGCCTCTTTGAATTATCCGTTTGAGGTTGCTTCAGGGAACCTGGAAATAACGCCAGATGTTGGAAATAAGAACTTGACAGAGCAAGCTTTGGATCTCTTTCCAGATATTTCCTTTTGTCTGAATGGGCAACCAGCATCAAGTCCCTCTTCCTTCCGATCCGATGACTTCGAGTCACCGTCAGTTTTGGAACCGCCTGATCTATGTTCCTCTCTGTCCCTACAAAGTCCTACAAATGGTGATGACAGTTCTGCACTCAGCCCACAAGTAACAACATTTGGCCTGGACAACGGACAGCGGTTAAAGGTTGGAAATGATGACAAACTGGAGGCTAATGAATACCAGACACCTGAGTCAAGTTACACTGTCCAAGACCAGAGTTCGACACACAGGGTGGAAGATAACGCCGATTTACAAAGCATGGACGAATACACACACGGCCTTGATGTTATAGCTGAAAGGTGAGTCTTTGATTATACGCACACCATCGTACTTTACATTCATTCATAACCCTCCACTCCCAAAGGAGCATAGGCCTTCAACAAACACATGCCAAGTCCTCCTGTCACGTGCCATCATCTCAAGTTCTTTCCATGTTCTCCTCATCATTTTCACCTCTGTTTCCAACTCTCTTCTCCATGTACTTCTTGGTCTTCCTCTGCCTCTCTTGCCCTGGGGGTTCCAGAACAAGGACTGCCTTGTAATGCTATCAACAGGTTTCCTCAGTGTGTGTCCTATCCATCGCCATCGTCTTCTTCTCATCTCTTGTTCCACTGGCACTTGTCCAGTTCTTGTCATCAGTTCCACATTGGTAACCTTGTCATACCATTTTAATCCCTCTATTCTACGCAAGCACCCATTTATGAAAGTCTGTAGCTTTTTGGTTGTTGTCTTTGTTGTTCTCCATGTCTCCGAGCCATACAATAGGACTGACTTCACATTTGAGTTGAAGATTCTTATTTTCGTGTTGGATCCTATTTCTCTTGATCTCCATATATTTCCCAATGCAATGAAAGCTCCTCTTGCTTTTTGTATTCTTATTTTGATATCGCTGTCTGTCCCTCCAACTTTGTCTATATTACTGCCAAGATATGTGTATGATTCTACATCTTGTATTGGCGTTTCTTCAAGTTCAACCCTGTTTTCATTACCTGCATTTATTCGCATTATTTTTGTCTTTTCCCTGTGTATTTTCAGACCCAATTGCTGTGACCTCTCATCGAGTGTTTTCAATTTGTCCTGCATCTGATTACGGTTATGGGACAGAAGAGCCAAGTCATCAGCAAAATCCAGATCATCCAACTGCTTAGTCAGAGTCCACTGGATTCCATTTCTGTTGTGTGTTGTCGATGATCTCATAACCCAATCTATTGCCAGCAAGAAAAGAAATGGAGACAAGAGGCATCCCTGTCGCACTCCTGTTCTTATCCCAAATGGTTCTGTAAGCTGTCCTTCATGAAGAACTCTGCACGTCATGTCTTCATAGGTTTTCTTTATTAAATTAATGATCTTCAGGGGAACTCCATAATGCCTCATCAATTTCCAAAGTGATTCTCTGTCCACACTGTCAAATGCTTTTTCGTAGTCCACAAATCCGATGTATAGTGGTGAATTCCATTCCAGACTTTGTTCAACTATTATTCTCAAAGTGGCTATCTGGTCTGTACATGATCTGTTTTGTCGAAAACCTGCTTGTTCATCTCTCAATTTCTTGTCTATGGACTCCTTTAATCTCTCAAGGATAATCCTGTTCAATACCTTTCCTGGCACTGATAGTAACATTATTCCTCTATAATTTGTGCACTCTTGTAGATTTCCCTTCTTAGGCAACTTAACCAGATATCCTTCCTTCCATTCTGCTGGTATCTCTTCTTTTTCCCAGACTTTACCAAGTAATTTATATAACATCTCTGTAGCCGTGTCGATATCTGCTTTGATGGCCTCTGCTGGAATGCCATCAGGTCCAGACGCTTTTCCATCTCTTAGAAGCTTTATGGCTTTCTTTATTTCTTCCTTCGTTGGTCTTTCACCGTTAATTTGTAGCTCTTCTTCTGCTGGCTGGATGTCCGGCGGGTTTTGTGGAGCTGGTCTATTGAGAAGGTCCCCAAAATATTCTGTCCACCTCTTCATTTGCTCTTGTATATTGCTGAGCAGTTTCCCATTCTTATCTTTTATGAGGCAACTTGTTTGCTTGTATTTCCCTGTTAGCTTCTTTGTGCTGCTATACAGTTCTCTCATATTTCCTTTGGCTGCAGCATCTTCTGCCTCTCTTGCCAACTCCTCAATATACTTCCTCTTGTCTCTTTTGATACTTCTTTTTACTTCTTTGTTTGCTTCTGTGTACACTTCTTGAGCCTTGGCTTTGGAGCTTCTAGTTTTGCTTGTGTTTAACTCTGCTTTCTTGTTTTTTCTATCTTTTATCTTATTGATGGTTTCTGTTGTTATCCATGCTTTTTGTTGTCTTTCCCTTTTCCCCAGTATTTCTTCACATGTCTCCTTCCATACCGTTTTGACCTGCTGCCAATAGTCTTCTGTATTCTCTACATCTTCCAACTGTTGGAGCACTTGGAATTTGTTGGATACTGTGACCGCAAATTTGTCTCTTGTTTCTTGATTTCTTAGCTGTCCTACATTAAACTGTTGTCTATAATTTTGCATTGTTGCATATCTCTTGAGTTTCATTTTTACTTTGGCTATCAGAAGATGGTGATCTGATGCCACATCTGCTCCTCTATATACCTTTACATCCTGCAATGATGATCTAAACTTCTTCTTTATGCATATATGATCGATCTGATTTTCTGTTCTATGGTCTGGTGATATCCATGTTGCCTTGTGTATTCTCTTATGTGGAAACATGCTTCCTCCTATAGCCAGTTGATTTGAAGCACAGAAGTTTGCGAATAGTTCTCCATTTTCATTCATTACTCCTAGCCCATGTTTTCCCATGACTTCTTCAAATCCGGTATTGACTGTACCTATCTTTGCATTCATGTCACCCATCAAAATTGTGATGTCTCTTCTTTTTACTTTATCCATAATTTCCTGTAGTTTAGTATAAAATGCTTCTTTCACAGACTCTTCTTTGTCATTAGTTGGTGCATAACATTGGATGACATTGACATGAATTTTCTTTTTAGCTGTTTTGAAAATAGCTGTTATTATTCTGGGTCCCACAGCTTCCCATTCAATGAGTGCTTTCTGTGCTTCTTTAGATAACATAAGAGCTACCCCTTCACTGTGGTGTGAACTTTCGTCTTCGTGTCCTGAGGACAGCACCAATTCACCTGTGATGAGTTTCTTCCTGTCTACCCCCTTCCACTTTGTTTCACACATTCCCAGAACCTCGATTTTGTATTCCCTCATTTCTGCTGCTACTTGTGCCACTTTCCCTTGTTCGTTCAATGTCCGAACATTCCAGGTGCCAAATCTGGAAGTTCTCCTAGAAGAAAGAAGGTTAGTCAGCAACACAGACTCCTTTCGGCTTTCTCTGTGTTGCATCATACGCCTCCCCGCGAGAGGACCTTCCCCTGTCTTGGATGGCTGTGTTTTATTTTCTTTATTTGACTTGTCCATATTTGTTGAAGTTTTTTGTGGTTTAAATTTTTTTTACAGGATGGGGTAACCGGCCCCATGCCCAACCCTCCTTAGTCGCCTTCTACGACATGTTTGGCAGGGGACAGTGTTACTATTCTTTGCTCCCCTTTCGGGCCCCGGTAACACACGGGTGATCGTACTTTACAGCTTCAGTGTTATGATTCATGCAGTAGACCGCATACAGTCAAACGATACCTGAAAGAACAACTGATATAGTATACGAGTTTTCACAGTGATTGATCGCATCAAAGGTTTTAAATTACAACTTCTCAATTTGCTTTCTGGAAGACTGAATGGACGAGAAGGGAAAACCCGCAGGTGGCATAAAAGTTTGATCAGCAATTAAATCAGTTTGATGGAACGAAAAAATGAATTAAAATATAATTTACATCGAGTTATAGAATAGCAAGCATATAGTTCCCGAGGGGTCTCTGATAAAACAAATACAGAATAGATCTACTGCTACCTCATGCATTGTCGAAAAAGACTACTAATATGACTTTGTATACGTGGCTGGTAATCTCGTCGTGTAAAACAAATTGCTACAGATGCCTCAGAAGCAAAGGCTTGGGTTTGAGCGTAGGCATCCTGGCGGTTGTCACCAGGAATGACTCAGGACATGATGCTGATGATGTTGAAACAGAATAATAAAGACAAGAAAGAAAAAGTTCTACTCCCCTGTGACGGTAATGCTTCCCCTGCTTTGCAGTAGTGGTCCAACAGTGGCCAAAATTCAAGAGTATATAATATGGGCTTCAAAGGTGTCTTCCTTCGCACTAGATTACTCTTGGCAGATATGTAGATAGAAGGGTAATGACAATTCTATCACAAAGGGGTATTCAGAAGATATTCAGATAAGCTAAAACAATGCTGCATTTGGCTGAGCACGTTAATTCTAGAATCTGCCGACAACTTATGTGAAGGATTAAGCAATGCTTTATGTTAGCACGTTTAAGCCCCCACCTCTGATTAACTCAGGGGAATTCGTATTATTCTGGTATAGCTCAGTTTAGAGTGTGTGTAGTAAATTGACTGAGACAAACATGCAGTACATTTAAAAGGATTAAATCGAAGTTAAATTTGAAAAACTACAAATATCAAAATTTAATAATCATTTAAGTTTTAACAGTTTGAAAATAATTGAATAGTTTAGAAGAAAAGTTTCATCATTGATTTAAAGTAGAGTCGATGGAAAGAATGTTCACTCTGGCAGCGTAGATTTTGCACTTAGCTGCCAATAGTAGTTCTGCTCCCGCTGAAGGGTTCTTTTTACACTGCTCACGCTCGTCGCTGGTCAAGGTTGTCGGGTGTAGCTCGTTTCCCAGAAATGTCAAGGAGAGTTTACAAAGTTGATCCCTCGTCTTAAAGCGTAGGCCACTTGTCCCTTCTTGTTCCAGAGACAGTACTTTCTGCTGGTACAACCAATAACTATGATAAAGAATAGAATCGAAACGCTCTTCTGAGTATTGCGTTTCCCGCCACATACTTATGTGTCACCTTTCTTCTATTCTACTGTTACCGCTACGTCTCTTGTATTGTCAATGGTATTGACTACATTGGTCTGTCGGGCCTGCTTATGTAGCCGACGTACTTCTAGATGATGACCTGATAATGCGAATGTATTGTGGGCCGTTACTTTGTCGTGTATGATGGTACGACTAATGGCAATGAGACTAGGTAACGATGGTGAATGGGTCAAAGCCGTGTGATCAACTGGCAATGAAGATATACTGGACTCGTTGCAGCAGTAAGTGACGAGACATTTATTTTGACGAGACTATGACATCAGTATTACGGGCATTTTCATCAGCATAGTTATAGCAGGATATACATGGTAAATAACAGTCACTACGGACGTTGACCGACCGCACTAGCCGCTGTCACATCAAGGTTAGCGGAAGCTCTACGGCAACGAGTTGGTAGGATGCATGGGTTTACAAAAATGACCATGTTAATAGCATTGAGCATATATTTATAATAACGATCCAAAATATCTCCTAGCGTTGACTGAACGCACTAACAGCCGACATAGCTGGTCAGGCTGAAGCTCTGCAGTAACGGTACTGGCGAATACGTATCTGAGGCTAGATACTTCAACGAGCCGGTTTTGGCTACTGATTGGCGAGAAAAGATTCTTGGCATATCACGCTCAAGAATAACATCATCATATCTTAGATTATTATAATTAACTTCATGGCCGTGTCTTCCCTAGACTTGGGATGAGATCACGGAAACAGTAACGTCTGCTCAAGACGATGAATCTCTGGATCTGCGTCAAGGACATTGCTTGTATCCAAACAAATCTCTGCATCATACCGCGCCATGCCTAGTTTAATACTGGTGCACGGTCGCAGACAAATAACATTTCAAAAAATTATCATTGCTGCACTCAGGTGCACGTCTGAAAATCCCAGGCGTACATATGAGAGCTTTAAACATCTGTCTGACCCTCTATGAATATAAAGTCTTTAACATCTACCATCCTATTTATCTCGAGTTACTCTCGATGAGAATTAAATTGAATCCCTCGGGATAAAACTTTCTTTACGTTTAAATTGAATAGCTTTAGCTTTACATTACATTTAAATGAAAAGGTTAATAGTACAGATAGAATATGTTTACATTTACATTTCCACTGATTGAAAAGCGTTCACAATATAAATTGAATATGTTTTCATTTATGTTTACACTGATTTGAAAAGTCTGAAACTTCCATTACTTTTAAAGTGCATGTGTTAACGTTTACATTTACACTGATTCTTCTTCTGCTGCTTCTTCTTCTTTGTTCGTTCAGAAAAGGACGTTGATTGCGTTGTGTACGTTTACAGCAACGCTGCGATATTTGCGCCTTTCGGCCGACACATCCGATTTCAGCACGGCATTTTTGGGACCAGGTTAGCCTTCCCTCTTCGATCCCTACTCACTCAGCCAGACTGCAGTGATGCACTGATTGAAAATGTAGATATTATACTTAGAATGTACATCATTTCTATCATCTTTCCATCCCTGCTCCATATGGAACCTGGGACTTTTTTATGTTTTTAGTTCTCTTTACGAAACTAGCAATAAAGCAATCACCAGCCCGTGCAGTGGTGGTTCGTGAATCATCATTCTGTACGCTGAGGTTGCTAGCCTCAAATAACTAGGACATCCACTAGCGATCTTCACATATTAAAATTCACATGGCCAAATACGTATATATGTTAGTTCACATGTTAATAATAAAATATAGAATGTAAAATCACAGCTTACGCCAATCCTGGTTCACAGACTTTTTACTCAGATGAATAAAAGAGACTTGAATCGGCCTCTTACACGCGTCTGGGGTGTCGTTTCTTTAATAAGATAATTCCCTCTATGACTCCGTGTGTTTCAGTTTCCTCAGATATTCCGGTTTTCCTTTTTTAAAAAGTTAGAGATTTCCTGAATTGTAAACATTGAGGAATACTCCAATAAAAGGTGTCCGGTCTGATAAATGGTAATTCTGACTTCTAACTACTGGCAAGTCTGGTGTCTTTGGCAGCGTGAATCTCACAGTGAACTAGACTGACTGAAGCGTCAGGTTATATTCACTGTCCTATCCCGCTCTGTTTGTTATGGAACTCAAATGATCAGCCAGTCTGATTTGAATATTTTGCATGACTCATCTAGTGCAAAATTGCAAACATTACTTTTCTGAAAATTGGCTGTAAACATCCGATTGCCTGGCAGATGAACTCACAGACACATCTGTAAACTGTGTTTCAGATGTAACAAATTATTACTTTATCAGAAAGTAATCTCTTTGTAACAAGGTGTATCGGAAACGATTATGCCATGCTTGACTGTCCAGAATGTGTCGCACAGACGGATAATCTTGTTATCTGTTGCCTGAGCAAACGAAAACCGACTACGGGCGAGTAATTTTATCACCCGGCCCAGCTTGAGAATACAGAATCATGCGAAACTGAACAAACCCACATTGGTCTTCACCTGCTCTTATCTCAGTAAATCTGTGCCGCATCAAGCAAAATGTGATTATTATCACCTACAAAGAGTGTCAAAATGATTTGACAATATCAAATATCTGCTACTTAGCAGAGAATGAAAGAAAGAAAGTGCGACAATTAAAAGCACTCAATAAAATCCGTCCAACAAATGTACCGATTACTGCCGTAGTAAAACATAGATTAGGAAGAAGAAGGGGTCGCTCCAATCCATTCTGTGATTCCCCCCCCCCCCCCCCACCTTTTTCCCCTTTAAAAAAAAAATCCACCGAAAGAACCCATTATGGGAAAAAAACTCTGAAGAAAAATCACAATAATTCAAACTAATATGGTCATAGAGAACTTTTACTTTATGAGTATTATTATTCTGCTTATCAGGAGTTTTCTCAGAGCTGGACATTTTGGGTCAGAATTAGAGAGAAAGTAAATAGTAATTTTTGTGTTTTGATTTAAAAAACTGCGTTTTCCAGTTTTATAGAAGCCCTCTTTGTTACTAATACCTTTGTGTAGATATTTATAAAGTCATCACACAGACACACACACACACACACAGATATATATATATATATATATATATATATATATATATATATATATATATATATATATATATATATATATATATACTGAAACACATTAAAAACGCACCACCTGTATAATCCAGGAACAGAGTGTGAAATGTAAATATAAGTGTTTACAAGTTTACATATTTGGATTCTTTATTCATTTTCCTATGAATCCATGCTGGTCATTAATTTGTACATTTGATTGTTATGAAATTCATTGCATTCTGTGCAGGCAAGGGAGAAAACCAAAAATGCAACCAATAAAAAAATTCATTCACACTATCCTCAGTATCTGGTATGTCCACCGTGTGAGCTTGCAAACAAGTTTGGCAACGGCTCCGCATAGAACGCACAAGTCACTGAAGGAAATTCCGGGGAATCAAGTCCCATTTACGTGTAAGAGCAGCTTCGAGCTGTTGCAGATTAGCTGGAGAACCTTGCCTGTAGACTCTGCGTCCAAGCTCGTCCCACAGATGTTCTATAGGGGACATGTCTGGTGATAAGGCAGGCCAATCAATCGTCACAATGTTCTGCTGATGTAGATATTGCTGCGTAATGCATGCGGTGTGCGCACGTGCGTTATCCTGCTGGAGAAGCTGCAAGTCTGGATAATTTGTGAACGCAGGAGCAACCAATGCATCCAGAACCTCATCATCGATATGTCACAGCATTAACATTTCCACGGAAGACGTGAAGAGGCAAACGATGGTGAAAACTGAATCCTCCCCAAATGTGAATACTGCCACCTCCAAATCGGTTGTGCTGACGAACACAGCAATCTGCAAAGCGCTCTCCACGCCGTCGCCAAATCCGCATACGTCCATCAGCAAAGGATATGTTGAATCTGCTGTCGTCTGTGAATAGGACAGCATTCCACTGCAGTCTAGTCCATCTGACATGTTGCTCTGCCCATTGCAGGCGCTGCTGACGATGTCTGTGAGTCAAGTTTGGCCCAACATAAGGTCGTCTTGCAGTAAGGTCTGTATCTCTGAGTCGTCGTATGACTGTCATTCGAGAGACTTGCCCACGTCTACCCACTATTGCTCTTGCTGTTTGACTTGCCGGGAGAGAAAGATTCCTTAGGTGACTCAGCACAATATGACGATCTTGCGCAGGGGTAGTAACTCGTGGTTGGCCACTCCGAAGTCTATCCCGGGCACTGCCAGTGGTTTCGTAACGTTCATTGAGACATACAATAGTGCTGTGGTGGCAATTCATCCTTCTGGCAATGGCCCTCGAGCTCATTCCGGTCTCCAACTTACCAATGGCTCGTTGGCGGTCGTTTTCAGATAGTCGTGGCATTTCAAGCACATGTACTGGGTTTTTTGTCTCAACGGCCTTTTTATACCGAGTATACTGCCACAACGCGTACACATTTTCAGGGTCATAGCTGTTGGGAATCGTGTTGCACGTGTAACTTTCATTGTTTTCATGTAGTCTGTACACAAACCCGTGGGTTGAATCATGCATTTTCCATTCCAGCAGCCATTCGCTCTCTACCTCATGACAAACACGGGGAAAATCCATTCCCACACTTTTTTTTCCAGCTTCTCGGCATCAGTATATATAATAGTGGTGCGTTTTTAATGTGCTTCAGTATATATATAAGCCGTCCGGATAAGTAGAATGTCTTATGGATACTACAGATTATGCTTTACAACAAGCTAAAAACACACATAGGCATTTAGGAGTACATATCTCTTATTATATACACAATCGTTGTAAATTTGTTGAAGAATAAATTCAAGTGTAAATTGCAGATATGAGGAATTAGGACTATAGCCGTCGGGTGTACATGGCGGTACTAGAATAATTCACCCTATCGTAGTGGTAAAATAGTAAAGTAGGCTAGTGGAGTGTTAGAGACTTCATTATGCTTTAAAAGATGGAGAGACCAGCCCTTTTCCTCGCTGCATTTGCTTACCCTAGCTCAATCGCAGCCAGGTACTCATTTACAGCTGTGTAGACTAGAGTAACGCTATGGGTTTTTCATTCAGAACTCAATAACTTTGCAAGTTTGCCACGGGAGGCAAACGCTCTAAGTACTCTTACGATTGGGGTAGGAAGAACTAAAGACTTAGAGAAATTTCTTTTTCCTTTTTAACATATCAAGAAGGTAGACCATTAACATGTATTAGAGTTTGCATGTTACACTATTATCTTCTACTACGATTTCTTCGTCGTTAGTTCAGGAACACACGCACATTTTATTTTCAATTGACCAAAAACATAGACCTAGCTAAATAGATTGTAAGACAGACTGATCGATTGATTGATTGGTGAATGGATGAATTTATAAAAATATGGATGGGTGAATGACTAGATAGAAGGTCGATAGCTGGATGTATAAATAGAACGGAGCTTATTCTCTGTGTTCACATATTTTTTTCTCTGCTGGTGGTTTCCTTCTTGTACAGCCCAGCCCACATGCAGATCCCAATACCAGGGGGAACTTTTTTAACTTCACCATGTTCTAGTAAACAGAGCTCCATTTCCCCATCAACATCATTTAGTTCTGATATGGACTACCTCCATGAGATCTCTCCAGCCTCAACGCTGGCCTCTGGTGTCCAGAACCTGCAGTCTTCTGATATATCCGAGCTGTACAAGGACAAAGATTCTGTCATTGCAGTGTTGATGGCCTCTCACAAAGAGAACATCGAAGACTACAGTTGTATGTCTAAGGAGGAGATGCTGGCCCAACAGAAAGCCCATTACGTAAGTGAGCTTATTGAGGGAGTTATATTTTCATTGGAAGCTAATTTCTGTGATATCCAAATAACTTTTAGCCTTATATCGGCAGAATTATATACACACATGCATATATATATATATATATATATATATATATATATATATATATATATATATTCATTACCCTTCAGTTTTGCAAGGAGCATAGACTTTCAACGATCGTATGCCAAGTCCTCCTGCCCTGTGTCATCTGCTCACGGTCTTTCTATGTTTTCATCATCACTTTTATTTCCATTTTTCTTCTCTATTTTTGTTTCGGTCTACTCCTTCTCTTACTCTAGGGATCCCAGAACGAGAACTGCCCGGTAATGCTATCAATAGGTTTTTTTTGTTTTCAATGTTTGTCCTACCTAATGCCACCGTCTTCTTCTCATATCTTGTTCCGCTGGCACTAGTCTGGTTCTTGTCATCACTTTTGTGATATTGTAGTACCATTGTGATCCTTCTGTTCTATGTAAACACTTATGTATAAAGGCGTGTAACTTCATGATTGTCGTTTTCGTTGTCCTCAGTGTTTCATGAATACAATAGAACTGTTTTAACATTTGAGTTTGGCTGTATTTCTTTTGATTCCATATATTCCAAATGTAATTTGCGTCCTATTTTGATATCACTGTCTTTTCCTCCAATATTTCTGTTGATTCCATATATTCCAAATGTAATTTGCGTCCTTATTTTGAAATCACTGTCCTTTCCTCTAATATTTCTTTTGATTCCATATATTCCTAATGTAATTAGGGTCCTTATTTTGATATCACTGTCTTTTCCTCCAATATTTCTTTTGATTCTATATACCCCAAAAGTAATTTGCGTCCTTATTTTGATATCACTGTTTTTTCCTCTAACTTTGTTTATATTGCTGCCAAAATATATAATTATACATCTTGCAGGTGTGTTTCTCAAATGCAATCTTGTTGTCGTTCTCAGCATTTATTTTCATGTTCTTGGTTTTTTTTTTTTTTTTTTTCAAACCCACTTGCTGTGACCTGTGAGGTCATGATCCGTTTTAGCCATTTTGTAGAATAATCCTGTTCTGGTGCAGTTTACTAGGAGCGAACATTACGGCCCTTGTTTATTTGTGTGCGAATGTTGTTGTCAAGGGGCCTTTGTTTGTAAAATAGAACGGTTTAGCAGTAATAATGTCTGTACGCATTCCTTGATTCTGCCGGTATAATTTATGTTGTTACCAATTCTAGCGCACGTGGGGCTCGTCCACTGAAGCCAATTTTAAAAAATACTTAATTAGTCGTATTTCTTAATGAGCTCATTTCTAGCAGAGGTGTTGGACCTGAATCGAATATTGCGAATTTCTCTAACTGCACTTTCCTGTTTGTTGTCTGCTGGGCGTTTTTTCCCCTCTTTCATACTTTCTTTCCTTTTTACGAGTGCTCAGTTTAGTTATTTTCATTATTAATTGTTTCCAAGAGAAAGTTATGACGTTCGTGATAACACATTTTTGAAATACTTCCTATCATGATCACGTGTAGGATCATGTGTGTCGCTGAGGAGACAAAGAAAGAATAGGTTACTTCTCCAGCATCTCGTATAAAGCGACTAATATGAGATTGTGCTTGACAATGGCATCCTCATCATGCTATAAAACGAACAGCTACAGAAACAACAGTTGTAAGAGAATATGAATGATTTGATGCAGGCTTCCTGCCTGAGGACACTACGTTACTAGAACAAGTAACTATAGGAATTCAAGTAATTAGGCAAACATTATCTACTATCAGAGAAGGTTTTCTATTAGGCGAACTAGGTAGTTGCCTAAGGCAGCTAAATTTATGGGGGGGGGGGGGGGGGGGGGGGGGGGGGAAGGAAAAATCGAGGGAAGTAAAAATTTGTATAACGAATATTCAAAAACAATGTAAATAAGCGTGTACACGAATCTGTATTTGCACAGTTATGTGTGTTATTTTGTTTTTGTGGATTTTGTTGTGGTTTGTGCCCTATACATATATAATTTGTGGGCGGCAAAATGAACTGTTCGCCTAGGGTAGCAAATACTCTAGCACCGGCCCTGTCTACTGTGCATGTTGATAATATATTACGTTATTATATATTTATTAATTTTACGACTAAATAGGGTTTTTTGTTCTTCTAGGATGCATGTCAGTTGAAGAAGCAGACTTTTGGTGATCTTGGATTTCTGGAGGAACACGAATACGACGACATTTACTCTATCACGGGCATTGATGTAGACAACAGGTTTGTGTTGTGACCCGGGCAAACAGTTTTATTGCGTGCAACATGCAATAGCTTTATTTAAAGACTTGGGCATTTATGTTAGGAAGTGGGCGTTTCTGCAAAGACGTGGGTGATATGGTCTCTTTTTAGGTCACCACGTTAATAAAGCTGGTACTGGTGTAGATGGTCAACTCAAAACCCGGCACAGTGTTGGGCATACAGGTCACCTTGTCCAAAAACGTAATGAGGCCCCGACAAGGATGTAATATTGACCATGAGTGTTACTGTGAGTGTCAATACGCGAATGCATGGATTGTTCTGAAGAGTTGACTAGAAGATCAAACACTCACTCACACGTCTTCTTCTTCTTTGATCCTTAGCCGCCGACCGTCAAAGCAGTCAGTGGCCATCACGCCTAGTGGCGTCTTGTAGGGCAACAACAAATTGATTCCACTTTGCTCGATCGGTGGCCATCCTTCGTACAGTGCCCCAACTCTGGTTCATTCTTTGCATCTCAGCCTCCACAGACCTCCGCCAGGTTGTTTTTGGTCGGTCTCTTTTTCGTTTTCCTTCAGGGGTCCAAAGCATAGCTGTTCTTGTGATGGCATCGGGGTCTCTTCTGAGGACATGACCAACCCAGTTCCAGCGTCTGCCAGCTATGATGGTGTGCATGTCCTCTTGCTTGCTACGAGTAAGCAGATTTTGGTTAGTGATGGTATTCGGCCAAAAGATTCGGTGAATTTTTCTTAGGCATGTTGTGTGAAAAGAGGACAATTTCGACATTTCTTTCTCTGTAACTCTCCAGCATTCCGCACCATAGAGATCACTCACACGTAGCTAGACGTTAATGATGCAGACTACTGTGGTCGTTTCATACTGTTTAATGGGTCGCACACACTTGGACAGTACGAGTATAGTTACAGAAAAACAGGTTGACATATATCAGCATACGGTTGATCAATGGTCTACAATCTTAAGTTGGCCTTCATGTTGAAGAACATTACAATGGAACGTCCGTAGACAAGCACTTAGATTTCCACTGTTTATAAATGTAATCATCAAGCCTTACTGACCGATCATGTCAGTTAATAAATAATGTTCAAGCATGACTCCTAGACAGAACCTCTTTTCTAGCGAAGATTCCTTCAGGTAAAGTTCAGCAAATATTTCTGGAGACAATGTTAACCCACCAGTATTGGGTTTTCTTTATAACTGTGATCTCTTAATCATCACCTGATAATAAGGGGCATCCCTGTTCTCTGATCGATGATCGACAAAAAATAGGATCAAAAATGGCTTCTGGTTCCCTTTGAGCATCGCTCACTATACAGATGCATAGTAAAGCTTCAATATAAGCTTTGTTCATGAACACAAATGTTTCTACAAGAATCAGCATATTCTTTCATCATAACTGCTGCATACAATCATATTCAGTGCTGCTAGGTAACATGTCATCCCGACATATTGATATAGATAATCATCATGTAGACGTCTGCCCATCTAAGCCTAGGAATAAAAAGTTCAGCAAAAGTTCTTTTACCTGGTCATGGGAAATACACTAGCAGAACACATACGCCCTCTCCTGGCGTTATAGAATAAACACTGGGGAACTCATAGACTTAATAATCATATCAGAAATTATCTTCTTCCCCATAACAAGTCACAGTGATCAGCAAACTGAGGACTCGTCTCCGGCATGGCCTTCGCCAGCCTCCATCATCACCGAAGACCCTCTTTTCATATTCGCATGCGCAGAAACTGCCTGACCCCCAAAGTTCGGTACAAGGAAAAATAGCCCCACTTAGACATACAAAGATATCACGATATAAGACCGAATCGTCTTAAATAGACAAGGAGTAAACATAGACTCGGACCATAAACATTCCTGCATAAACCTAAGCAAGCACAAACTGTTTCTGGCCCAACAAGGAACAGACAAACAAAATCTAGATTCATACGCCAAATTCGATATCCAGGGGAGATAACCCATATAACAAAAGTATCAATCAATCCTGGGTGATATACCTTTGACCAGGAAAGCATTTTGATTCTAAAAACAAATACTTTCCCTAAGACAAATAAATATTATAATAACTACATACATTGCCACCAGTAATCTGTTGGTAACAGACTACCGCAACCCCCGTTCATCTGAGAGTAACATACAATAGGCTCACAACGCACGAATAATGCGCAGATGACTAATAAGAGCAATTTATAATGTCAAATTAAGGTAAAGTCGAAGCATAGATCGACTTGTGAGAATATATCTCAACATCTCAGAGAAAGCATTTCTCTTAAGCATAAATATTTCCAGGGAGGTGCCACCAACGTATACTACAATGCTGGCAATGACACAATGCATGTAACAATTTCATATTTAAGCACTATAAGTACATGATTGACAAAGAAGAAAAATCATCAAAGAACAGTGGTGAATATATATCAATGAACGTAGTGATAGTAGTGATACAATCATTATATTACAAATTACAATGTGTATCTATCTTGATATAGAAAAGAACTATTATAGACTTAGATGTGTTAAGAAGTCCAAGACCCAACAGTTAGGTGGAATCATGTGGGCATCTAGACAAAATGTCTGCCATCACATTATCTGATCCACGGATAGCTCGTACCGAGAAATGAAAAGGTTGAAGAGCAATTGCATATCGAGTAGACCTCGAGCTCTTCAAATTCTTACTCTGTATAGCCGTAAGAGCTTTCTGGTCGGTTTCTACTATGAAATGTGCGCCTAGAAGGAATCTTTGTAGTTTGAGAATTGACCAGACCATAGCCAATAGTTCACGGTCTAAAACCTAGTAATTCCTTTCTGCAGCATTAAGTTTTCTGGAGATATACATTACAGGATGCAGAGTTCCAGAGTACTCTTGCATTAGTGCCGCTCCAATCCCCGTTGATGAAGCGTCACTACGAAGAACAAATGTCTTATCTGTAGTAGGTAACACTAAAATAGGTGGTGTTGAAAACAAATTTTTAATCTTATCCAAAGAGGATTGGCATTCCTGTGACCAGTGGACCATATTAGGCGACCCTTTCTTTAGTAGTGTAGAAAGAGGTGCCATGATAGAGGATAGATTCGGAATGAATCTTCCATAAAATTGAATAAGACCTAAGAGACTTTGCACTTGCTTTTTAGTCTTAGGAATAGAGATGTTAAGTATCTTAGTCATATTATGGTCCTCTGTCTTTAGGAAACCATGACCAACTCGATGGCCTAGGAAAGAAATTTCGCTAAAACCAATGCAGGCTTTAGAGGGTTTCGCTGTCAGGTTATACTCGCGTAGAGTAGACAGTAATTCAACTAACCCTGAATAGTGATCTTCCCAAGTATCGCTGAAAAGACAGATGTCGTCTAGGTACGCAATGACATCTGACCGATAAGATAGGATTCGACGCATCATGCGTACGAATGTAGCTGGTGCGTTCATAAGGCCGAAACTTGTCGCTGTTCTCCTAGAGATAAATCAGGAGAGACAGTAACATTTTTCCATGATTCACTAGAATGAAGTGGAATCATCGGAAGCGGAAGATTAACATCCGAAAAACTTGTTTCCTCATCCTGTATTACGGACAGTGATGAGTAATGACCATGTTGGACTGGTGAATCGTCCGTTGCCTGGAAAATAGGCTGTAAATAATCCGGACGTTCATGGAATTCCGTAAGCATATTGATGTGGAAGGTTTTATGCTTTCCATCAATATCGACAATGTAGTCAACATCGAAAATTTTCGAGATTATATCGTACGGACCTTTCCAAGAAATAAGAAGTCTGTTTTCCCTACAAGGTAGCAAAACAAATGCTTTGTCACCAGGACAAAGTTGTCGTAAGGTTCTTTTCTTATTTGCAAATTGTCTTGCCTTCTGTTTAGCAAATTCAGAAGAAGAAGTTGCCAATTTGCATGCTTCGATATTTTTTTGTCTCAGCGCGATGACATATTCGTAAGAAGATTTTGTGTCATCGGTAATATTATCAGCGGTTATGAGATCATGAAGCAAAGACATAGGGCCGCGCGGTCGCGCGCCAAAGACAAGTTCAAAGGGAGAAAATCCTGTATGTTCATTGGGGACCTCTCTGTAAGCGAAGAGGGCCGCGGGTAAAACCCTGTCCCAATCTTGAGGATGATCCTCAGTTATCTTCCCTAGTAAGTTTTTGAGTGTTCTATTTAGCCGTTCGACCATCCCATTGGACATAGGATGATAGATACTACTCAAAGATCTCTCTATCTGCAGAGTAGACATTACTTGAGACATGGTATCCGATATTAGTTGGGTGCCATGGTCTGACAATATCTCTCCGGGGAAACCCAAACGAGAAAATATAAGCCAAAGAGCATCTGCAATGTCAGCAGTAGTAATGCTCTTCAGAGGAATAGCCTCTGGCCAACGTGTGCACATATCAACACACGTCAAGATAAACTGATGTCCTCTAGCAGATTTGATCTTAAATGGACCAATGATGTCTATCGCCATTTTCTGGAATGGACGAATAGGAATATCTGCAGCCTGAATAGGCGCAGCATGACGAGGACCTTTGGATTTGACCTCTTGACATACTTTACAGGATCGACAATAGATCCGTATGTCCTTGTTCACAAAAGGCCAAAAGAAAGCCGCAAGAACTCTTGACTTAGTACGGGAAAAACCCATATGTCCAGCACACTGAGAGTCGTGAGCGTGCTGCAAAATTTTAACTCTCAAATTCTTGGGCACAAGAATCTGAGAATGACTTGACTTAGTGGAGTCTTGCACCATACGTACAAGTACGCCATTCTTCATTGTAATCCAAGATTTACGCTTTGTATCTTTATTCGGATCACCTTTTGTTGCAAGAGTGAAGAATTTCTTTAGAGTCGGATCATCTTCTTGCTGTTTTATAAACGAGTCACGAGAAATTACCAAGGGATCATCTTGGTTATGCACTTCATTATCTTCAGTAGATGAAGTTTGAGGCATATTAAGAGCTTGAGCTCTAGTGACTACAGCATTAGCAGTTTGCATATTTTGTTTTTCCCAAACGGAAATTTGTTGTGGAGTGCATTCTTTGACTCCGTGAATACGACCGATGATAAGATCAGCGATCGGATTCGGCAGAAGACATGCGTGTACATCTCCTGTAAAGAAAGGAGTAGCAATCTTAATGATAGCAGTAGAGTATTTCTCTAAGGTGCCGCCAAATGTTACACATTTGACTACTTTTCCTGTGGCACGAGAAGGATCTACAAGTGACTGCCTAACACCAATTGTGGTGCATCCAGAATCAAAAAGAACTGAGACTGGATTGTCATTTACTAAACCTTTATGTAAGACAAGAGAACCTCTTCCATCATGCGCGACTGACGCAGGAAGAGCGGGAAGAGGATGGCCACAACTTAAAGTGGACACCGTAGTTGGTTCAAATAATGTTTTGCATTGGGGGCACTGAGATGCTCTCCCAAAATCAAAAGCGGAACATGCCATATTATTAGCGTCATTATTATCTTTAGTCTGTTTATAGGCTTCATGTGACTCTTGCTGTGCAGAGTTTGCCTGATAATGTGATTTATGTTTTTTGTATTGTGATCTACCTCGATTATTATTGCCTCTGTAATCATTATTGTTTCCTCTATTGTAACCCCTATTTGGGTTTGAGTCATAGTTCTCATGGTTACCATTATCATATTCATTATAATGAGTATCTCTATAATTATGATCTTGTTGTCTCCATGATGGATGACTTGGATAGTTTCTATAATGACTTCCTCTGCGGAAATTCCTATAATTATGACCACCCCTGAATCGAGGGCTGTCGGCTCGTCTCCAGTTCTTCGAAGAAGAACCCTGAAATGATTGGTTACCTTGGTTTTGATAACTATTATGGTTACCCTTTTTATCAAACCTGTTTTGTGGTCCCTGAAATTTGTGTGAATAATTAGGGTTGTATGGTGTTGCTGAAGCAACTGGCATGCCTTCCTTAACCTTAGCATTGCTAAAAGCTACGTCCGGATGTGCCGTGACGTATTGGGTACAATACTCCTCCATTTCTTTTAGTGTCTTGGGTTTACGCTCATGTAGGAATTCAAGGAATGGTTTATTTACACTTGACATAATCTTGTCTCTGAGCAATAAGTCCATAAGGGCTTCATATGTCTTTTCTGTTTTGGACAACTCAATCCAACGATTAAATGTAAGACGTGTCCTTGCAATGAATTCTGAGAATTCTACCCCTGATTCAGGTACCATTTTCTTAAACAAAAGACGGTAACCTTCCTCTGTTAATTGATATTTTTTAACAAGGCTGCTCTGATAACATCATAATTATTCTGGTCAGCCTCTTCTACCAAGCTTAAACTAGTCAGAGTGTCACCTTTCAGTATCTCTGATAACTGATTAGCATATTGTGATCTATCCACATTATGATTTCGACAAGAACGTTCAAATCTATCTAGCCAAACTGTTATGTCGTCACTGGATGGATTAAATGCTGGTAGCTTGATCTTGAAAATAAAAGGTTTAACATTACCACCAGATGACGGATTAATATTACTCATGTTTGTTAATTTCAATTTTTCTAACTCAAATGCTAACAGTTTTTCCTCATGTTCCCTTTTTGCTTTTCTCTCCTCGGCTTCAGCTTCTCTATCTAATCTCTTTTGTTCAGCCTCAGCTTCTCTTTGTAATCTTTTTTTTTCCATTTCCATCTGGATTCTCTTTTCCTCCACCTGCATCTGCAATTTCTTTTGTTCAGCTTCCAATTCCATTTTTTCCCCTCAGCTTTTTGTTTTTCAGCCTCAGCTTCTCTTTCTAATCTTTTTTCTTCAGCTTTTTGTTTTTTCTCTTCCTCCTTCTGTGCTTTGGCATAATGAGAAAGTGCAAACTCTTTTAACTCCTCAGGAGTCATCCCAAGGGCTCTCCCTTGCTCAATGAAGTAGTCTAAAGTTGCCATAATATTTAATAATATGTGGCTATTATCACTGAAATAACAAATTTATTTCAACCAAACAGGAGCAAGTTTTTAACAAAAACTTGTATAATCAGCTCCCTATATCCCAATCTCTGTGGGCAACAAGCCTTTAAATAAGGTCTTGTATAATCAACTGTGTACCTCTAATAATAGCAATTAATCATCAGTTGATTCTTTCTCATAAGTTCACTACACAGCTAGTAGTGTATGATCAAATATATTTTATATAGCGTATGTCAATCAAGAACACAAACAAAACAATTATAAAAGACAACATGAAAACATTCGCAGAAATCAAATAAGTTAAATAGAAAAACAGAAGAAAATAATCACAGAACCTGTGATGATAACTGCGCCGTAATAAACAAAACAAATAACGCCACAGTGTATAAATATAAAGTTGTATAGAACTGAATTTTAGGAAAGGGTAGACCTACAAATACAAACAAATCAAAACAAAACCAAAGAACAGAAAAATATTACAAAAACAACGATAAGTACAGTCGTCACAGCTAACAAAAAATAGCAACAGATGTTGCATGCAAATTTTCAATTAAGAAAATTGCCCCCTACAGACCACTAATATAAGCCTTATGTTACTTGGGAAATCTTATATTAGTCACCTCACCAACCGCCCACGACATAGACACACAAATAATATGTAAACATTTAAACATAAATACATATATATCATATAAATGGGATGTGTTGTAGCGAAGGTGCAGCTGTTATGTAATGGCAAAGTTTCTAATGTAAATACAATAAACTGCCACTTTAATAAACACTAAATTTTGAACTAAACTATTACAAAGTTCAATGTATAGAGCAGTTCAAGAAGCTCCAACGTTGATGGTTCTAATAACTAACACACGTAGGACTTCTGACTTGTACTGTATTTTTTCCAAAAAAGGTAAACGTATGTTTGTAACTTGCTGTAATGTCCAACGAAAAAAATGTCAACAAGCGCTGACCTAGTTTCAGTATTCGCTCGATAGGTTACGTGAGGAACTGTCGACAAATTGTAGACTCTCACTGCTGGTGTGTCGTATCAGGCGTCATGGAAACGATCTGGTATGAGTAGCTGACTTCCATGTAGTTTCTACTGTGCAGGTTAACCCAGAAAGCTGGCCTACCACGTTGATATGGTCTCTTTTTAGGTCACCACGTTAATAAAGTTGGTACTGGTGTAGATGGTCAACTCAAAACCCGGCACAGTGTTGGGCATACAGGTCACCTTGTCCAAAAACGTAATGAGGCCCCGACAAGGATGTAATATTGACCATGAGTGTTACTGTGAGTGTCAATATGCGAATGCATGGATTGTTCCGAAGAGTTGACTAGAAGATCAAACACTCACTCACACGTAGCTAGAAGTTAATGATGCAGACTACTGTGGTCGTTTCATACTGTTTAATGGGACGCACACACTTGGACAGTACGAGTATAGTTACAGGAAAACAGGTTGACATATATCAGCATACGGTTGATCAATGGTCTACAATCTTAAGTTGGCATTCATGTTGAAGAACATTACAATGGAACGTCCGTAGACAAGCACTTAGATTTCCACTGTTTATAAATGTAATCATCAGGCCTTACTGACCGATCATGTCAGTTAATAAATAATGTTCAAGCATGACTCCTAGACAGAACCTCTTTTCTAGCGAAGATTCCTTCAGGTAAAGTTCAGCAAATATTTCTGGAGACAATGTTAACCCACCAGTATTGGGTTTTCTTTATAACTGTGATCTCTTAATCATCACCTGATAATAAGGGGCATCCCTGTTCTCTGATCGATGATCGACAAAAAATAGGATCCAAAATGGCTTCTGGTTCCCTTTGAGCATCGCTCACTATACAGATGCATAGTAAAGCTTCAATATAAGCTTTGTTCATGAACACAAATGTTTCTACAAGAATCAGCATATTCTTTCATCATAACTGCTGCATACAATCATATTCAGTGCTGCTAGGTAACATGTCATCCCGACATATTGATATAGATAATCATCATGTAGACGTCTGCCCATCTAAGCCTAGGAAGAAAAGGTTCAGCAAAAGTTCTTTTACCTGGGCATGGGAAATACACTAGCACGCCCTCTCCTGGCGTTAAATAAACACTGGGGAACTCATAGACTTAATAATCATATCAGAAATTATCTTCTTCCCCATAACAAATCACAGTGATCAACAAACTGAGGACTCATCTCCGACATGGCCTTCACCAGCCTCCATCATCACCGAAGACCCTCTTTTCGTATTCGCATGCGCAGAAACTGCCTCACCCCCAAAGTTCGGTACAAGGAAAAATAGTCCTACTTAGACATACAAAGATATCACGATATAAGACCGAATCGTCTTAAATAGACAAGGAGTAAACATAGACTCGGACTATAAACATTCCTGCATAAACCTAAGCAAGCACAAACTGTTTCTGGCCCAACAAGGAACAGACGAACAAAATCTAGATTCATACGCCAAATTCGATATCCAGGGGAGATAACCCATATAACAAAAGTATCAATCAATCCTGGGTGATATACCTTTGACCAGGAAAGCATTTTGATTCTAAAAACAAATACTTTCCCTCAGACAAATAAATATTATAATAACTACATACATTGCCATCAGTAATCTGTTGGTAACAGTGGGCATTTCTGTAAAGACGTGGGCACTTCTGTAAAGACGTGGGCATTTATGTAAAGACATTTACATTAGCATAAGGTTATGAGCAACAGCTTTCTGCAATGATGTGTAACAAGTTTCTGAAACCGAAGTGTGTAATGAAGCGGGCATGACGTTTGTGTAATGACGTGGGAGACGTGCTTTGGTAGTAAGTAGGCAGAAAACATGCCATCCCGTGGAAAGCTGATTTGTGTGGTGTCACTTGCGTGCAGTGACATGGAAAATTGGAGTACGCCGTGTGAAGTTTCTGCAGTGACGAGGAAAGCTGATTGGAGTGGTGTCACGTTTATGCAGTGACGTGGGAAAACTGGCCTGTGCAGTGTGACGTTTGTGCAGTGACATGGAAAACTGATTTGTAAGGTGTTACGTTTATGCAGGGACATGGAAAAGTGGCTTACTCAGTGGGAAGTCTGCGCAGTGGGAGGTTTCTGCAGTGACATAAAAAAAATTGATGGGTGTGGTGTCACGTTTGTATAGTGACGTGAACATGAAGGCTTGAGTGGCAACATGATTCTCCTCAACTTGTTTTGTTGTTGTTAAGATTCTTAAAATTAATTTAGTGCTGATGTTCTTATTCCTGTGGGTCTCTGAGAAAAAAAAGACAAAATAGGACTATTGCTCCCTGTTGTAAGACGCGACCTATACATCGGACTAGCAACATCATAATATAAAACATATTGTTACATAAACCACTGCTGTAAGAGCACATGAATGCACTGATGAAGGCTTCCCACAAGGGAAGCAGCTGCGGTGCGGGTTCTATGCTCCACAGAGAGCAAAAAAAGGAAATCAAATACGTACTTGTGTTACAATCACATGATAGCATATACAGTGTCTAGAAATGCCTGTTGAATTCATTATTAAAAACTTTTTTAAAGACACAGTTGAGATCTTACAACAGCGTTGAGGTGCAACATCTCAGCGCACATATCAATCTGCATGTGTAATCTATGTGTTGTTTGTACTGATTGTAAAAATTAACGTTTTGTTTTGGGCCAAAATGCAAGGCACTCGTGCGTTACTAAGTCCCGAAAAGATAGAAAAGAATGGTAGCACTGTAACCTACCAAGCATGTTGTTAAAAGCGACTAAGGAGGGTTGGGCATGGCATAAGCTTGCCCATCTTGTAGAAACTTTAAGCCATAAAGCTTCAACAAACATGGATTGGAAGAACCAGACAGTTGCCAGTGGAACAAGAGTGAGAAGAAGAAGAAGAAGCTGGCGATAGATCGGATACACATTGAAGTAGTCTGTTTATAAAATGACAAGGCAGTTCGTCTTCTGGAATCCCTATGGTAAGAGAGGCAGAGGGGAAAAAGTAAAACGTCTATAGATGGCAGAACTAGAGACAAACATGAAAGGGGAAAAACCAGAGAAAGATCTTTGTGGCGTGAGGTTTTTATTTGGCTCTTGGATCAGTATAGTACTGACAATTACAGAAATAGAATTTCTGCAGAAAATGGTGAAGTCCCAGTGTCTGAGAGAACTACTGGTATCACAAATTAGTTACGGCTGTGAATGATCTGATCTCGAAAAATTAGTAGAGAGGAGACCGACATAACTTGCCACCTCCGCTGTGTAACCAACTGTGATATTAAGACAAGGAAACAGATTTTACTTAACAATGATAAAATTGACAAGTCTTCAAATACAATTTCCTTATTATTTATTTAGTATATACACTATCTACTCTTGTGCTGAAGGGTGAATGTTGAAAAATGGAATGTAATGGATTTGTAAGTTTACATATGATTTACAAATATTTATATAGATATATAAATATATTACAACAAGTTTTCCAATTATAGGAACAAAAAATTATATCAGCTGTGCTGTTATTCAATTATAGTACAGGTATCAGCTGTGCTGTTAATTACGTCTATAACATTTATTAGCTGTGCTGTTAATCTTGTCTCTTTCTACGCTAAATCACTTTCTCGTCACTGACACTAACTTTTGCTCACAATGCTGACAGAAATGGTACTAATGTGTACTCATCTCTCAAAAGTTCTGTCCTTCTTAGTTTGATTGACACAAAACCGGCTGAGGATCGTTCCTTTAGCCCACCCAAGACTGAGGGGGACCAAAGATGTAGATTCTGTGCAACCTCTATGCTCCTGCGGAGTTCCAGGCAGCTGGATTGACGACCCACGATCTCAGTTTTGATGACACGAATAAAACCTGTAACAAGGAAAAATAGGGGCTAATTTCTGTCCTCAAGCCCACCTATTTCTAGTGTGGGTGAAATGAGCGTGTCTCAGGTGTCTGCATATAGGATGAATGACAAAATGGCTCAGTATGATTTAGCAATAGCGAGACAAGACAGGTGTCTACTTGCAAAACATTCTTTCTGATAAACTAATGCATGGATACATTCAATAATATAAATTCAATGCATGAATACATTCAATAATATAAATTCAATACATGAATACATTCAATACATGAATACATCCCATAATATACATTCAATACATGAATACATCCAATAATATGTACACCTAGGTGTGATACAACCATTTCCTTCCACCTATAATATACCAGGCCCTCTCTGACAAGTGCTATACAAGCTGGTAACATATATCCTAACAATATTGTTATGTTCTTATGATAGGAGTATATGAGACGAGGACTGTTTGGTGATATATCAGGTGGGAGTTATAGGAGACAATAGATTGGTGTTAGATGAGACAATAGATTGAGTCCTAACAAGGACTGTTTTGGTTATATTTCAGTTGGTTTTATCTGAGATAATAGACTGAAGTCATGTGAGACAATAGATTGAGTTAAAGGAGACAATAGATTGAGTCCTAACAAGGACTGTTTTGGTTATATTTCAGTTGGTTTTATCTGAGATAATAGACTGAAGTTATAGGAGACAATAGATTGAGTTATAGGAGACAATAGATTGAGTCCTAACAAAGATTGTTTCGGTTATATTTCAGTTGGTTTGAGATAATAGATTGAAGTTATAGGAGACAATAGGTTGAAGTATGAGTCCTATTAGTCTTCGTCTTCATCAATCCATATCAGGAAATACAATCCTTATACCTAATGCCCCAAGATACAATCAGTAACCTGATACATTCATAGTGAACCAAAATATATTAAATATATACAGGTGTAGGTATTATAAATGACACACAACAAATACCAACATTATAGACCTGCTGTACCTATTTTCCTATCTGTTTATAGTGAATTATATTTACCCTCTAAGATTTTTTTAAACCGGACAGGTTTTGACTCGACTTAGTGAAGCAGGCTGCAGGTCACTGCACTCCAGGTAAGCTATAAATCAAAGTTGACAGCTCCTCTTATTCAGTCGGTCGTATCTTTGGCTTCGTGTCGGGTTGCGTGCTTTTGCATAAAATCTCGCCCGATTATATAGGTAGATGAATGCTTAAGCAAAGCTTTTGGTTGGTTCCTGGCGGGGCAAGCTGATTGGTTTCCTGCAGTTTGGTCCCAAGCGTCGTACAGCCTAATTTTATTCTGTTTTTTCCGCCATCTTGCGTGAACAAGATGGCCGCGACCCACATCCGAAAAAAACAGGGCTTAAGTTTTTTTCCTGGCGTAACTTCTTGTAATTTATTCCGGCTCAGCAACAGTGCGTTGATTGGCTGGGGCAAATTTGTATCCCGACATAATGATTTAACAAAGTAGTGGGGTTACACACACTCGTTTCACGACAATCTTGAGGGATGGCACAGGAACAGGATGACTTGTCATGAATGTGTTAAAAAATTATGCTTCTTAGGAAACAGAGGGGTAATGTTTGAATACGAAATACAAGGAGATCGAGTGGACATAAACTAAGGAGATCTACCTTTAAAGTGTAACTCATTGGGGAATGGCATGGAAGCTGCAGTGAAATAGGAAGATAGGAAGACAAAGGACCATGTGATGAGAAACATGACAGAATTAAAAGTTGGAAGGTACGTCTACACAAAGTGGCAGCTTGACTGAAAGCATGTGATCATTGTTGTACGCAATCAGTGCAGCGACAGACACTGGTTGACAGTAGTGTTCACTTTTTCACTAACCTGACATAGCCTGGGCTGTTTTCATTGCGGGTAACATATTGTAAAACGTTGATACAACTAAACAGCTTATTTCACACTAAATATAATGGGTGTCAGCGAGTGTAGATGGACGGGGAAGGGCATAAAATATATTTCAGAAGAAAAAAAGCAAATTATATACTCTGGTAGTAATGATAATCGTCACACAGAGGGAGTAGCCATCCTAATGACACAGAAAGCAGCAGCATCGCTTATCAGCTGGGTACCTATCAATGAGAGGCTAATATTAGCTAGATTTCAGACACGATTTTTCAAGCTCTCAATTGTACAATGTTATGCACCAACTAACGACGCTCTTGATACCACAAAAGATGACTTCTATGAAGCACTTCTAAGTACCATCAACACAATACCCAAGCATGACATAATAGCAGTCATGGGTGATTTTAACGCCAAAGTAGGTGACAACAACGATGGAGTACAAAGATATCTCGGTACTCATGGCATAGGCTGTATGAATCAAAATGGCGAAAGACTTCTAGAACTTTGTGAAATATCAAACCTCGTTGTGGCAGACACCATCTTTCCACATAAGAATATCCACAAGATAACATGGAATTCACCTGATGGCAGAACTAAGAACCAGATAGATCACTTCTGCATAAGCGCTAAATTTCGCTCATCAGTTCAAGACGTCAGAGCATACAGAGGTGCAGAGATCGGAAGCGATCATAACCTCTGCATAGCTAAAATGAGAATTAAACTGAAGAAGTTATACCAACCGAATAAAAATAGAAGAATAGATGTACACAGACTGCAATCAAATGATATAAAGAAGGAATATAATGTCAAAATGAACAACTATTTCGATGCTTTAGGCAAAATTGACAACGATATCACCACCAAGACAATCGATACTAAATGGGAACAACTGAGAACAGCAATGACAGAAGCAGCTGTAGCGACCACCGGATACCTAGTACATAAAAAGAAAAAATGGATGAGAGAAGATACTTGGGATAAAATACAAGAAAGGAAAACAGCAAAACTTAAACTACTAGCGGCAAGTACACATAATGCAGTTGAATCTTGCAAACTAACTTATAACTTGTTAAATAAAGAAGTGAAGACAAAAACTCGAAGAGATAAAAGACATTTCATCAATGAACTGGCCGTAGAAGCTGAAAATGCTGCAAGAACTGGTAATAGTAGGTGCCTTTATCAAATTACAAAACAACTATGTCACCAGCCTACTGCTATGGAAACACCTGTTAAAGGTAAATTAGGGAATTCAATACCAACAGAAAAAGAACAAATGAAGAGATGGGCTGAGCACTTCATGGAGGTGCTAAACAGACCACCACCAACAGTAACACCTGATTTTAATAATGAAACATCCACAACCACCTTGCCAATAACTTGCGATGAATTCACGCTGGACGAGATCAAACAAGCCGTTAAAAGATTAAAAAATTTTAAAGCTGCTGGAGTTGACGAAATTTCAGGGGAAATGATTAAAGCAGTTAATGACAACAACCTCTTGAGAATTTTAGATATTATAAATGAAGTATGGAGAGAAGAACAACCACCACAACAATGGAAAGACAGTATTATTGTAAAGTTACCGAAGAAAGGTGATCTATCAGACTGTAATAACTGGCGTGGTATATCTCTATTATCAGTACCTGGAAAATTATTATGTTGCATGATGTTAGAAAGACTTAAATTGCATGCTGACGAAAAGATCAGAGAAGAACAAGCGGGTTTCAGGCCGAAACGATCATGTATTGATCAAATATTCACACTAAGAACAATTATAGAAGAATCAGTGGAAAGGCAATCGCCACTTATTATCACCTTCGTCGATTTTCAAAAAGCCTTTGATAGTCTACACCGCCCATCATTGTGGAAGATACTTACAATCTATGGTTTTCCAACAAAATATGTGAATATAATCAAAGCGCTATATGACAATGCAAGATGTTGTGTTAGAACAAATAAAGGGAATACAGAATGGTTTACAGTAGAAACAGGGGTGAAACAAGGCTGTATTATGTCACCACTACTTTTTGGAATAGCTATTGATTGGGTTATGAGAAACTATACCCACAATGAACAATTGGGTATAAAATGGACAAATGGAAAATTCCTGGGGGACCTGGATTTCGCAGATGATGTAGCATTCTTAAGTTCAACACCAAGACAATCCCAAGAAGCAATAAATAATTTGTGTCATCTCTCGGTTAAAATTGGTCTCCAAATAAATGCCTCTAAAACTAAAGCTATGAACTTTTCTAACGAGACCTTTGATATCATCTTGAACGGGGAAAAACTACAGAAAGTTGAAAGTTTCAATTATTTAGGCAGTAAAATGACTCAGGATGGTGACACAACAAGAGAAATCCATACTAGAATTGCTTTGGCAGCTAGCGCCTTCAATAGATTATCTAACATTTGGAAATTACGATCATTGAATATACATACCAAGCTTCGTCTGTTTAATTCAAATGTTATCTCAGTGTTAACATACGGCTGTGAGAGTTGGAAAATAACAAAATCATTGGAGAACAAGCTGAATACATTCGAGAACAAATGTCTTAGAAAACTCATGAACATCAGTTGGAAAGAATTCAAGACTAATCGACAAATAAGAGAAGACTCTAGGCAGAAATATGTCTCCGACTATATAAGGAAAAGACGATGGTCATATATCGGTCATGTCCTACGAATGCAAAACAACAGAATACCACTACAGGCGCTCACTTGGGTTCCTGAGGGTAAGCGGAAAAAAGGAAGACCAAAAGAAACACTCAGAAGAACAATAATAAGAGAAGGAAGAACGTTGGGCCTAAATAATGTGCAAGAGCTAAGAGGAGTGGCGTCACAACGAACAACCTGGAGAGCACTGGTTTCTGCCTTATGCGCCGTGTTTGGCGCTTAAAGAATTTATTATTATTATTATAATGGTAGTTTATCTACTTTAAGAACAACACCATTTTTTTAACTCTGGGAACTAAGTATT
This sequence comes from Oreohelix idahoensis, assembly GCA_024509875.1. NCBI lineage: Eukaryota > Metazoa > Mollusca > Gastropoda > Stylommatophora > Oreohelicidae > Oreohelix > Oreohelix idahoensis. The sequence continues at coordinate 217,159 of JAMPIV010009326.1, read as the reverse complement.
TATAATTTAATTTGTGATGAAGCATGTGCGTCCTGCTTGGTCATAAACTAGTCAGCTTTGCGAACCGCATCCTCCCACTGCTCTTATATATACTTACATACACATATATGTTTATTCATTTCTGATAACAGGAGACAGTTGATCGACAAATTTCTGTGCAAGATTGAAAAACAAGTGCGCGGCCTGGTTCAGTTTGCAAAGTCAATACCAGGTTTTTCATCTCTGGAAATTGACATGCAAGTGGAGCTAATTAAATGTGAGTACAAGTACTTTGTTTTTGTACAAATGTAAGAAAGTAGAAAACAAAGATTGAAATGAAGGTTAAAAGTGTCCCAGAGATGTGCATATGAATGAATGAAAAGGAAAGGAAGACACTAGTAATTACTGTACTTGAAACATGTTTGTAGTGTTATGGCTGAAAGTTGTTCCTATACAATTAATACAGTTGCATGCAATAATAGATGGATAATATTGATACAAATGAATGTAAATAGACTTGACCAATGTGTTTGAGATTGTCACGAAGTGGCTTTAAGTTAGAGTCTGTCTGAGTACAGAGACAAGACACTAGTTATGAGAAAGTCTGAGAAGATAGATTTAGATGAGAATACAGTGAATGTGGAAAAATGAGACTTATATCTTCAAGGGTGAGAACCGAAATTGACTCTCCCTCGCCACTTTTGACTTGTGTAATAGCTACTGTCTCACCGCCTCTGACTACCAGAAAGGAGATAAAAGGTAAAGGAGGTAAAGGAACCCGTTACACGCCCATTGAGGCATATTGGGAATATGGTGTTAGGCCCATATTATCTTGACCGTCGGCACACGAGGGGTGATGTGGTCGGCATCACGCCGGCCGCCTTAACCTTCCCAGAGTAGCTCTGGTACCCATTTGGGGCTGGGTCGACCCAGGAGCCGTTTGTGGCCTAAAAATTTTCCGCCTCATCTGGGGATCGAACCATAGACCACTGCGCTAGGAAGCCAGTGCACTAACCACTATGCTACCGCGGCTAAGGTTGCACTAAATTCCACAGACACAACTATACAGACAAAGCATATAAGTACAGTATAGTTAAAGATAAACTGATCCAGTGTACATTTTATAGTTTATTAAAACACCAAATACCACAGGAAAAAAAATAAAGTGCGAGTTCGCACAACCTGGAAAAAAGAACAATTCAAATGAAAGACACAATATAAAAAATATCCACTCTCTTTCACACCTGCATAAACAACTAAGGTTAACTAAATATACTTGGTGGGGGTCTTTAAGTAAGAGCCACCACTCCTGATTACACTATGGTTACTAACTAACACTCTATCCCACTGAAGGTGGATAACTAAATAACCACTGTCTCAAAGCGCTTTAGCCGATCCTGCGCAACTAACTAACACCACACGAATTTTTACGCTATTAGATTTTCCAGCGCTGACTCAGAGGCTGTCCTCTAAGTATTTCTATCTGAATCTACTGTTCCTCTCTAAACTCCTTCCTTTCGCCTCTGTCTCGGTTCAGTGCCTCTCTGACGCTACCGTCTTCGTCTGAGGCTCTGATGAGTTGCTTCTCTGCCACGCACCTCCTCTCATTAGCTTGTGGAAAGGTATGTTTTCCCTCTCTCCTTTCCTGAATACTGCTAAAGAGGGCCTTGTTGACTACAGCTAAATGTTGTTGCCTAAGGCCGTAGTTGGTTTCACTGTTGATGACAATTTTTCAGAGGCCGAGTTAACCCTCTTCGGGTTTAGGCCTTACTGCTTTATTATGGCAGTATTATGAACACCAGGCAACGTGCCTGTTTGGTGTGCCTTAACTAGCTAAGAGCTCCTGATTTAAAGAACCCGTTCCCGCTGAGGTATGTGCCCTCACTGCAAGAGAACTTCTTTCTTTCAGTGTTGCAGGCGTACGGGACGCCGGTACAAGCGCGAACCCAGGTTTCTGCTATTACGCCGATGTCTCGTGCCTCCTTCTCCTTAGTAGGCAAAGTCCGCGGTATACTGAGGTCTATCTATAACCTCCACCACCCAGCCTTGGCGCCAATTAATACCGAATTTCCCGAACTGAGCAGACGATATAGAATGGCACTTCTTCACGGTTTATATAATTGAGTCATGAAAAGGTTTTAAAAATAGGTTTTGCTAGTAAATTAATATCACGCAATATCCAATATTAAATATCCAACGTTTCAGAATGCTTAGTACTAGTTTTATTTTTAACATTCCGCAAAAATTGTGGGTTACCAAATGATGTAACGATGTTTCCAGCTTCCCACGCAGAATTCGTATCGCATTTAGATCTAAAAAGGCGCAGTAAAAAAAAGAGGGGTAGGTGGAAAGGATGCAATCAGACACTCATTGTCTGATGCAAGTTTTGTTACACATTTTGCAAATACGAACGACTCCACCATTATGAGCGAAAAGACCTCGATCATTATATTACAATCACCCATGACATATCCATTCCGCAACAGCTGATGTAGATACCATCTTACTTATTTCAGTGGCTCGACCAGAATTCACCATCTTAACTACGTACCCCACTGTCAATTTGGAGTTGGGCATAACTCTTGGGTTGACTGGTGAGCAGTGGGCGTGTCACTACGAGCTGGGAACAGTAGATGTGCAGCTTGCTGTTGCAGAATATATGGCGTGAGTTTCTGTATATTGGTAAAGCTTGTCTTATGTAAAAATGCAAGATTAAGGCAACGTTATGTGTTTGTCACCAACGTTTGAAGAATAAGAAACGAAAGCAAAACATGTCGAGAACCAGGGCTCGGTAGTGTTGGCAACAAACACTTCTAATAGCTGTGGGTGGTGGGTTGTTTTTACAACTTTGCACACCTTTTTGTTTTCATAAATTAGACGATGCATGGAAATTAAAAGTTTTTACTTGTTGTACAGTCCCAAATTAAGTAAGGGAAAAACGCTCAACAGAAATGGTTTCTAAAGAACTGGTCCCCAAAGACAGGCCATTTTTGAGTTAGATATCTGAGTGCAAACATTACCGGTCTCTGCTGTTATTGTAATGGAAGAACTATCCCGATATTCATCGGAGATTATTGCCACTGCCCATCAGTCTTTTGAATTCGGTTCAGACCCAACGACCTGTGTAATTTATCAAGAACTCATAGCACTTCGTTGACTGAGGAACTTAACTCGAGTTCATAAGTATACGTACATTCGAAACTTTAGAAACGTATGAATTGTTCTTGAATATTTCCCCCCCCCCCCCCCCCCCCCTCCCCCCCCCCCCCCCAATAAAAAACCTTCATGGGCCCCTGACCAGTATACCGTGCTCGTGTAGTCCAATAGCAGATATTGCCTTAACAGTGAATGATATATCTGAGACTTCACTGTACCAGGTCTCAGCTTTTATGAGATGGGATGACTGGTTCCCTTCCACACAGTTTTTGCCGCCCTTAACTCAAGAGCAGTCAGGTACCATTTACAGCTGAGTAGACTGAAGGGTAACACTACCTGGTTTCGAACCCTCTAACTTTGCCTTGAGAAGCAAGCGCTCTAACCGCTTTATCAATCGGTGCTCATGAGCATCTAGTCAGAATGGTAAAATGTCCAGCCACTTGTAGTGGTTTTGATGTTATTGTATGATTGTTATGTTACCTAGTGTACTGTATGAGGTCAGCTGTGAAGGCTCCTGAGATAAAAGCTTATGTGAGTTACAGAAGGCCCTTCTGCTACCACTTACGACTTCAAACAGACCTATGCTCCTATAATGAGTGTTAGCTACGTTAAAAGTCTAGGGTACTGAAATGTAATGTGTAGGTAATAAAATACATAGACACACACATGTAATTAATAAGTCTAATAATAATAATCTCTATGATACACTGAACTAACACTGGCTGTTATAGTTTAAGTTTGAAAATGTTTTAAATTTATTTGTCCTGAACCAATTGTTTCTTTGGGTCAGAACATATGAAATGATAGGTATTTATCAATGAAATGCATATATATATATTGCATAATCAAATATAACTTTTATACATAGGTATATTATTACAATGATTAATATTAATGGTATCTACACTGTCTTGGGAAAACTAGCACTTGATGTTTAGTTGGGGTGGCGTCATCATGCCCTATCTATGCTTACACAGTTCAGTTTCCTTGACAGATAGACTGATGTTAATGTTTTTATAAATATTTGTTTTCTTATGGATGGTGGAAATAGTTTATGAATCTCCAGCAGGCCAGGTTTGCACTTTACTGGCCTGTAATGATGTAGTACAGAGTTCTTGTGGCCCCTTCCTCTCAGTAGCTGGAGTAAAATGTTAGGCTGCACAGACACCCGCTCTTGTACTTCTACAAGAGCATCTGACACAATCGTAGTGCCAGATCAGAAACTCTGAAACAAAATTTGTGCCATGTGTCAGTACTCTATTTACTGCGCCACTCTTACACACAAAACCACAAAACAACAGTACATAGATTGAGTCAGATCTCTCTGACCAACGTAACACATCTTACCCAGTTGTTATCAATTAGTACCAGTTTCTCAAGACTGCATTGCATCCGAAATATGTTCAATAGTTTCCTCTTCTATTCAATAAGGTGGGTAATATGTTCCCACTGATGTCAATAATAGATCCGCCTTCCATAGTCTTAGATAGGTTTTCATATATTATTAGTTTGTCTCTAGGCCCTGGACTGCTGCTGGGGACCTAGAGCAAGCACTCACTTGTCGTAATCATTTTTCATGATATGGCAGTATCAATCACTCAAAATATTAAAATAAACAAGATAATGCTTTTTTCCTTACCACAATTCAGAATTGAGAACACAGTTACTTAGGACTAGCAAAACTCAGCTGAGCTGCTGGCTAGATTATGGCGTCCCAATGATTTTTATTTAGTAATTCCTGGAAATCACCTCTAGCAGTAACGTACTGTGTTAATGGACAGTCTTCTTAAAAATGGCACAAGCGTGCGTCTCTCATTCAATAATATAAATACTTCTGTCCAATCAACGATCTTCCCCTCTAACTTTTTTTCAAATATTCAAACCAAAAGTCAAATTTCAGTCAACTCTCAGTCAAGTGTGTATTATTTTCTGTTGGTCCATCTGTCTCTACTTGGCTTTTCACAAAAATACACTTGTTTTTTGGACTAACTACATGCAAAAACAGCACAAACCTGCCCCACTAAGTTATTTTTAGCTTCTATCCTCCGACTTTCCCCTCTAGTTCATTGCAGTTTGGGTTTATGTGTTTTGCTCAAGGACGCGTCAAAATCTAACTTTAGTGAAATATGCACACAAAAAACTGTTCGCTAGTCTGATTGGAACAATACGGTCTGTCGTCAATATCTTCCGTGTTATCTGTCCGTCTGTGAATTTAAAAGTATATTATTGCTCTGCTCAAGATGAGCTATCAAACTAGCTAGGTTTTATTTTCATAACTTTATTATTAAAGAAAACCCTACTTTTCTCAAGGTTAGTTTTTTTGAAATTTGTTTTTGAACCTTCGTCCACGAATTTGCCGCTGTATTCAAATAAAACAACCAAGTACCGCAAAACGTCCAAGATACGACTGGTTCCAACAAGAGCTAAGGTCGTTTTTCTACCAATTCCTTACATTGTGTCAACTAGTGGCGTGAATTTTTTTCCTTTAAACTACAAATTGCGTCTTTTTGCCTTTTAGGTTCAAATACGTGTTCAGTCATATTTTTTCTTTTATCTCCGTTTCCCTCCCGTCTAAAAGGGTAAACCGTTTCGTCTGCATGTCTAACTAGTTAGTTTCAATGGCGGTAGAAAGCGCTGGCGTAGGCGAGAATGTATCCTCGTATCTTACGTATAATTTTATCCCTACATGTTATCTTACCCGTTATCTTTATAATTGGAGATATTTTAACGTTGTAGCACTGTAATATCACCACACCACCCTCAAGCACGCTATATTCCAGACACTGAGTCAGCAGTTAGATTGCTATTTGACTACCTTCACCTTGTGATGCTCACACCATCTCAGTCGTTGTTGCTGTATATATTCTAAGCAAGCTTTAGTTTCAAAATATAGTTTTACTGGGTTACTTCTAAATGATATTATTGTTATGACTCCGAATTTTATGGACAAATGTCCCAAGTAGCTCATTACACTGGCTGTGATTTTTGGTCCCTTTCTTTTGTAATAGTCATAATTATCTCCGAAAGGAAAATGAGGTTAAGAAGATGGCGCTTATTTTTATAGAGATGTCACAGAGTTTGAAAAGTAGTATGACTTAGAAATAATATTGATAATTCTTTCCAAATGAGGTGTCATTTGCCAAAACATGGTGGGGAAAAAAGTATGTTGTGCATTTTTCTTCTGCTTGCCCTGATGATGGCACTAAATTCTCTGTAAACATTTCATACATTATGATTTTGCTTTAGAAGTACGGAAACACAAAAATAGTGTGGCACGAAAGCATAGAAGCTTCATCTATGATGAGCAATGAGACTTCACTGGCTATGTATATATAAGGGACCCAAAGATGCAGCAATAGTGAATGCAGTCACCGACCCATAGCTTGACTGCTTGCATCAGGACCAGCGAACCAGAGCTGGTCAAGACCGTACTCCACCTCCACGTGGTGGTCCTGGAAACAGTCTGCAGCAGTGCAGTCTGGCTGAGCGAGTACGGATCGAAATGGGAAGGCAAACCCGGTCCCTAAAAAATGCCGTGCTGAAGTCGGATGTGTCGATCGAAAGGTGCAGATATCACAGCTACGGCGTAAACAGACACAACGCAACCACCGTCCTTTTCAGGACGAACGAGGAAGAAGAAGAATGTATATATAAATATATGATAGACACACTTATTCATACTCGAATTGCTAAATATAAATGGGGAAATTTCCAGAAATTCTGTCACCAAAAAGCAGCATATATTGTTTCTTAAAAACAAATCTCACATTTTTGAAGTATATTGGGAAGAAATGCGTGTTATTTCAACAGAAACACTCATACGAGAAACATACACATATGATGTATATAAAAGCCATGTTCACGTGAGAAACATTTGATGAAGTACCGTGATCATGGCACTGTTTAAATGGGCTTTAGAAAAATCATTATTATGTGAGAAACACGCTAACAATAACTTTAGGAAAAAAAACGATGTTTAAGAAAAAGAAATGTTCACGTGATAATGTCATGTGTATTCTGACGTTTGTTTATACAGCTTCTGTGACAAGCTGCAGAAAATGGCACCGACTCAAGAAGAAGAGGTCTTGCTGAAAGCAATACTTATTGTATCAACTGGTAAGGATTTCTTTCTCCGCCTTTTTTTTTTAAATCAAGTTTTTCTCTTCCTCCTACGATCCTTCTCCCGTTGTTTCGCCCATTTCTCCTCAACCTCCACTTCTCCACCTGCTTCTTCCTCAAAAATTGCTGCTGGTAAATGGCTGTTATTCATCACCGCTGTCAGAGTTACCTTGTTGTGTACGATGTCATTTTTAATTATTTCAGCATATAATATTTGATTTCCTGAGGTCTTCGAGTAGACGATGAATGAATAGAAATACTGCTTCTTTAGGCACATCGTAAAAGGCAACTCAAATGAGGATCTTATGGAGCTGTCAATCTCATCGTGTAAAATAAAATACTACGGAAACCATCACGGCAAGAGCACGTGAAATGCACGATTCCTGCAAAGAGGCCAATTGCAATGATGAACCTATTCTTATAAAAGAGCGCAAACAGATTAGAAGACTGGTAAATAGATTGTCCCTGAGTATGTTCCATTAATAAAAATATGAAGTATCACTAGAATGAGATATAAAGACATACTGATAAAATATGTGTGTGTGTCGAATAAGTTAACTTCGTGCCTGATTCTGCAGTGACTGCCATCTTTGTGTTTAAACTGACAGTGTCTTGTGGGCAACGCTGTTTCTGACTCTGCTGTACTATCAGTATTTGGTATTGTCTTTCTTGCCCCATATCCCTTTCTGTTTTGTGTATTTATAATGCGCTATATTCTTCTGCTACATGCTGTTTCTGACCACTTATCCAAAGTAAATCGTGTTCTCTTACAATCTTCAGATCGAGACAGCTCTGTGAACTCTCAGATGGTGGAAGTCATTCGATGGCAACTGTTTATGTGCCTTTTGCACAGCTTAGAGAAAAATCGCCAGCAACCGTCTCTTTTTCTTGCCAGGTATTAATGCACTGTCTGGTGGGGAGGCAATCGTAAAAGAATAAATGAAAAGGGTTGCAAACTATCTGTTTGGGGAAAAATTGGGGTTAACTGACTGACCAACAGAAAGTGAAACAGCACGTCAACAACATTAATAGGAATACAAAGAATATAAATGAAACAACAAGATGGCCAACTGAATGTCGTCAATCTTTTTTTTATACCAAGACTTGCTGGATCCTGTATTGGGCTATTGAAGATCTTCAACCAGTTTCCACCAAGCTTTCCTAGATTCTGTATTGGCCAACTGAAGGTCTTCAACCAGTTTTCACCAAGCTTTCCTAGATTCTGTATTGGCCAACTGAAGGTCTTCAACCAGTTTCGCTAAACCTTCCCAGATCCTGTATTGGCCAACTGAAGGGCTTCAACCAGTTTCACTAAACCTTCCCAGATCCTGTATTGGCCAACTGAAGGGCTTCAACCAGTTTCACTAAACCTTCCCAGATCCTGTATTGGCCAACTGAATGTCTTCAACCAGTTTCACTAAACCTTCCCAGATCCTGTATTGGCTAACTGAAGGTCTTCAACCAGTTTACTAAACCTTCCCAAATCCTGTATTGGTCAACTGAAGGTCTTCAACCAGTTTTTACTAAGCCTTCCCAGATCCTGTAGTGGCCAACTGAAGGGCTTCAACCAATTTTCACTAAGCCTTTCCAGATCCTGAATTGGGTAATTAAAAAAAAAAACATGCTGGGAGGAGAAGTGAAAGAAAACTGAAGAAGGATAAAGAAGACATTGACAGATTTCAAGTTCTTTCATTGTCTTCTTGATCCTTCTTCAGTTTTCTTCCACTTCTCCTCACAGCATGTTTTTTTTTCTTCTCTTCTCTTTCTCCTTTTATGCTCCACAAGAAGCAAAGAGCCATTACTTCAGTTCCCCCCCCCCCTTTGTAGGAAGCCTGTGACAAAGAACTTCTGTGCTCTTGCTCTGGTGTTTCTATAGCAATTTGTTTACATGATGAAGTCATTTCTTCTATTCTGTTAACTCAAAAGTAAGGATTGCCTTGTGATACTAAATGCTGGCTTCCTCGGTGTATGCCATTATCCATGTCTTACTTCCGTTCATCAGCTCATGTTCCACTGGTGCTTAGTTCTTTCCATCAACGTCACATTAGCGATGCAGGTCTACCATTTAAAATATATGGCACATATTTATGAACATCAACTTCTTGGTTGTTGGTCTTCTTTTCTTACATGTTACTTAGCCATACAATAGGATTGCACTGACTTGTTGAGTTGAAGATTCTTATTTTTGTGTTGGACTTGATTTCTTTTGATTTCCTTATATTCCTCAATGTAAAATTCGTCCTTTTGCCTTCTGCATTCTAGCTTTACTATCATTGCTCATTCTGATCATTTTGTTGTTGCTGCTTAGATATATATTTGAGACCGCATCTTGCAGGGCCATCAGTTGCCATATTTAGTCCTTAACCAACTGTGATGGGGCCGAAAAGGAGACGCCCGCCCCCTACCTGTTTCTAGGGCGATGGGGCCGAAAAGGACACGCCCGCCCCCTACCTGTTTCTAGGCAGATTATTTTCGATGTGCGCGAAGCATTCTGGGTTGTGAAAAGTCTGAAGTAGAAGATATGTAATGAGGCCATAATAAAGCCTGAGAAATTAATTGTGGTGTATAGTTGTGAATCATATTTGATACTCGTGTGTTATATTAAATAGCTGTAGGTTTTATTTGTGTTTTCGCTATTCCTAAAGCGATAATCGCGTGTGATATTTAAGTAGCCAAGATTAATACGCCTAGCGCGCAGTAAAGTGAGTGATTAGCCTAGTGCCTATAAAAAGAGATAGCGAACTACCAGCCTTCTTAAAGTATCAGTCCAGACAAGAGAGGACGAAACGAGGCGCGCTGTGTACCCACACAGAAGAACACAAAGACATGACACATTAGCATCGGGCACTGTTGAGTGTTTTGTTTTGTTTAGTTTCGTTTTGTTATGTTCGCTAGTTTATTTGTTTAATGTTTGCTTTGTCACTGAATGGGCTGTAAAAATAAATATAGCCCCTGCCTCTAGAATCAAGAGTTTTATTGTTGTTCGGGTCGGTGCGAGTGTGACAAGAGAGTGATATCACACAATCACAATATAATCATCATCATCATCTCGCCCACCCTACCACAATTGGCGTCGTCGGCAGGATAAGGCAGACAGTGACACTGAGCAAACAGCAAACGAACAAATATTGTAAACACCCAGCAGTGCATTCCTGCAGCAAGATGGCTAATGCGCCTGTGAAGATATTGTACGTGGAGGAGCCAGAGATAAGGTTATTTAGTGGAGAGGGAAGACCCACTTGGCAAGAGTTTGTGGAAGCCGCGTGGAAGGTGGCGCCTTTTTGTGCAGAAGATAAGTTAGACATGATATGGAACAACGTGACACAATGGGTATCTAGAGAATTACGGATACATGGCTGAGCCAAGGCCAGCCCTGAGCAGTTACTCAAGATAATAGAAAGAGCCTACAGCGAGCAACCACCAGTCAGTGAGATGACCAGGAATTTCCCTTGGGAATATGCTGTTTATGGTGGAAGTAAAAAGCCTGAGACACTGGTCCAGATAGCAAGTGCAGAAGTTAAGAAGGAGGAGGAGGCACTCAGAGCAGAATTATCCTTCCTAAAGTCCCAGATAGCACAGATGTCAGAGGCCAGTTCGCCAGCACAAGAGGAGGTGCAGAGAGAGAAAGAACCACGCCAACCGCGAGAACAGCCAAAGCACGACGAGGAGGTGCATGTTCTGGTATGCGAGAGTCAAGCTGTTGTTAACGAAAGCAGTGAGCTGACAGTACCGACCAGTGCAGCTGCACCGACAAGGCGAAAAGGAGTTTGCAAGTGGTACAGTGTCCGCAGGGGATGGGGATTCATCACGCCAGATGATGGAGGTATTGATGTATTTGTACATCAGACCAAGATCTTCAGAAAGGGATTCCGGAGTCTGGCGAGAAATGAGAGAGTGGAATTTGACAGCAAACCATCTGTCCAGGGCATGGAAGCAATCTATGTGTGCGGCATTGGCGGTCAAGAATGCAAAGGAAGCAGGAAGCGACCCATGGCACAGAGGAAGCCCAGAAAGATAAGATGCTACAATTGTGGAGACCTGTCAGACCACATGGCAGCCAAGTGCCCTTAAGGCCCGCTTCCGAAGAGATGTTTTGGATGCAAATCCCCAGAACATTTGATAGCCGCCTGTCCCTCAAAGAGTTCTTTCCCTAGACGGACTGTCACAACCAGGTTGCCTTTAGGGCGCAAGCCAAGAGATGGCCAAGACAACTGTCACACTAAGGGCGCCGAGAGAATTGGCCGTTGTCTAGGGGAGGAAACCCGTCCTAAGCAGATAGGAGGGAGTGCAGATCGGTGTCCAGATGAGGAGACTCATCAAAAGCAGACTGTGGGGAATGTTGGCCACCGTCCACGCAAAACGAGTGTCAAGCACGTCAGGAGCAATCCCCCTACAGATTCGACAGCTACAAGCACTGACAGGCAGACGTCACGGGCAGGCAGCGATGCGGCACAGGTGTGCGAGTCTTCTAGACCACAGCAACTGCCAGCCCGACAACGTACAACTGGGGACATAACGACCAAGAGGGTCCCCAGCCGAGTTGTACCGAATACAGAATCTGAGCCCAAAACATCGACGCTGAGAAATAAACAAGCGCAGCACCAACGATCCGAGAGATTTCGACTGAAGCGCCAGAGGTAGTGATGAGGTAGTGATGTTGTCGGGACGACAACAAAATCAGGAGGGGGATATGTGATGGGGCCGAAAAGGAGACGCCCGCCCCCTACCTGTTTCTAGGGTGATGGGGCCGAAAAGGACACGCCCGCCCCCTACCTGTTTCTAGGCAGATTATTTTCGATGTGCGCGAAGCATTCTGGGTTGTGAAAAGTCTGAAGTAGAAGATATGTAATGAGGCCATAATAAAGCCTGAGAAATTAATTGTGGTGTATAGTTGTGAATCATATTTGATACTCGTGTGTTATATTAAATAGCTGTAGGTTTTATTTGTGTTTTCGCTATTCCTAAAGCGATAATCGCGTGTGATATTTAAGTAGCCAAGATTAATACGCCTAGCGCGCAGTAAAGTGAGTGATTAGCCTAGTGCCTATAAAAAGAGATAGCGAACTACCAGCCTTCTTAAAGTATCAGTCCAGACAAGAGAGGACGAAACGAGGCGCGCTGTGTACCCACACAGAAGAACACAAAGACATGACACATTAGCATCGGGCACTGTTGGGTGTTTTGTTTTGTTTAGTTTCGTTTTGTTATGTTCGCTAGTTTATTTGTTTAATGTTTGCTTTGTCACTGAATGGGCTGTAAAAATAAATATAGCCCCTGCCTCTAGAATCAAGAGTTTTATTGTTGTTCGGGTCGGTGCGAGTGTGACAAGAGAGTGATATCACACAATCACAATATAATCATCATCATCATCTCGCCCACCCTACCACACAACCTAAAACATAAACGTAGTATCACAGCAGATATAGCCATAGAGGAATAAAGTGGTGGAGACTTCACTATACTAGGTCTCAGCTTTATGAGTTGAAATAACGGGCTCCCTTCCTTGCTGCCCTTGTTTCCCTAACTCAAAGGCAGAGTCAGGTACCCATTTACTGTTGGGTAGACTGGGTCATGAAGCTATTTGGGTTTTAACCCAGTAACTGTATGCATCTGACTGGATAAGCAGTTAGAGTGCTTGACTTTCGGTGGCAAAGTTACGAGGTTGAGGATCAAAATCCAGTAGTGTCATACTTCTGTCTACCCAACTGTAAATGGGTCTTGACTATGCTCTTGAATTAGGGAAGGCAAAGGCAGTCAGGAAGGGAACCTCAACTCATAAAAAGCTGGACCTGATATGTGAAGTCTCTAACACTTGACTCCCCTACAGCAGTTTACTGCTATGGGACTACTTTTACCTTTTTTTTTTTAGTTTTGCCTCAAGAAGCAAGCCCTCTACCCACTCTGTCACTCGACACTCTGTAACAAATGAAATAAGTAATGAGGCTTTCCCACCCGTCTCCGCCTTGTTAACAACCAGCAAGTTGTGAAAGTTTTTTTTTTGTATTTGTTATTTTATAATTGATTGTTCGTTTGTTTTGTTTTTATTTTTTGGACATGGGAAGGCACACACACACACACACACACACATACATTCACCCAATTTTACAGTTTTCATTTACTTTATCTGGACAAAGTGGAGTGGAGAGATGATACCATATTTAGATACCAGAATTCAAAATTATTATCTTGAGTTAACTACAATATATATCCTAATTATAACCCACAAGGGTTGAACAATATATTTTTTTCTTTACAAAAAATAATGATAAAGATGACCAGAATAATCTAACACAGTTCCCGGCAACCATGTTTACTTCACTGCACAATTGGTTTGAGTTGGTTTGAAGGACTATCTTCATAGCACACGGACAACTCCATCAGTGGTCCAATCTCCTTCCTTAGATCACACAAGTAGCTGCACACTTAAGTGCCATTAACAATTCCATGACATTACTATAATATTTAAATAGGTAAATATTTAAAAACTCACTGTAATCAAAAGATAACCCTGCCTAATTATTTTGTGATGGATTGGCGGATGATAATAATTCGACCTATTATATGTAAAATTATAACTGGCAGATTGTTTCATAATAATTTAGCACAGCACAGTGGTGTACTAAAAGGCTTGCGATGGGGGTGGTCAGCCCCAGTTGACAGCCAGGAGAGGAGTGTCATCAGACACTATTATGAAAGAACTTGATAAAAATGTACTTGCATGTGTTTTTCTTTATTAAGAAGGGGAAGCCAAAGGTAAGATCCGCCCCGGGTCAAAATACTTTAAGTACGCCCCTGCCACAACAATTAAGTTTGTATACCATTATATGGTGTATTTTACTCAGTGTCACTGCACGCTAAACAGACACTCATAACATGCCAGTGGTTCTGCAGCACTGATGTAGCAAACAAGTTCATCAGTAAATGTGGAAATACAAAATATAACTATTATATATTTCAGGTTTAAATTTATGCAAAAAATATAATTTGCTGGTTAATAACTAGTTTACTTTCTCTAGGTACATCCTGGCCTTGACTCAATCAAGGACAGTTGCTGAAAGCGTCAAGGATTTTTTGAGACAAATGAAGTTGCGGAAATACTCAAGAATTGAGCAGAACCCACTGCTGTGGGAAATGTTTTCATGGATTCTCCTGGAGAAAAGAGATGATGACATGCAACAGAGTATGCAGCAGACAGAGGACGAGTAATCTGGGGCAAGACAACGTGGGGTGGGGTATTCAGTGACCTTGTGTGTTGACTGACCAGTTAAGAAAATACTAAAGGCACTACCATGCTGTGATACATACAAGGTACTAGGACAACTGTTTTCTGTAGATTACTTACATGCTTAAGTACAAGACGGGGAACAATTCACGTAAATATTGCCTTCCTCGATTGCAATTAAAATGAAAAGAATCAACAATAAAAACAAAGGATCAAGGAATCACAGAACCTGAGAATGGAGAAATTAAACTGGTGTGTGTTTATGAATATTGTTTTAAAAGAATGTCCACGACTTTGTGTTTTCGATGTACTTTTCTCATTCTTTCACACACAGCTCATTCTCATGTTTACTTTGTCCCTCTTTGGCTCTTTTATTCTGTACTAGTCCCTGCTATTCCTTTATTTTTGTCACTTGACCCAAACTCTTCTTCTTCTACCTCAACGTTTCTTTTCTCTTCTGACTTTCTTGTCTGTATGAGTGTTCCCATCTTGATCTATTCTCTTTCAGCTTTTTTTTTTATCTCTTGCTCTTTATTATTATTTGTTTCAAACCTGCTCTACCTCTTCTTATCCTCAGTGACAATTCTTTATGCTATCTTTCTCAATCTTGTTCTGGCTTTATCTTGTTTCCTCTGCACTAGTTTGCCCATGGGTGACCCTTTAACTTAACAAAAGTTTTTGACTTTATATGGCAAGGCACATTCGATTCACCCTAGACCGAAGTCTGTTGGTTATATCACAGGACATTTGCCATTCAAAAATTAGTTATCTCTCTCAACTGAAGTATAGCGTCTCTCTTGTCAACTGAAGTACACTGATAACAACTAAGCCCCAGAAAGGACAAGGAGATTAAGGGGCTGAAACACTTTATCGATGGGGGGAGGGGGGGGGGGCGGGGGCGGGTGGAAGGGCTGCTTCTGATGACCAGTTTGCCTCCTGTTGTATTGCTCTGTATAGAGTTTCTAATAATATCACCTAACGTGAAGCACTGAAAAGTACTGCTAGTCATGAACAAAGCTGCCTGAACCTCCTCAGTGTTCAGTGAACACAAAATGTGACAAGAAGGAAAGGAAAAAGTTCAATGCACTAAAATACTGCTGGAAATTTTATTTTAGATCACCCACATTAATATGTTGTGTGTCATATTCAATAAATTACTTAAAATGTCACAGGCAGGCTGTTACCACACTGAGTAATATTTATGGGCCTTGTTACCACACTGAGTAATATTTATGTGTCTTTTTAATACCCTTATTTGTCACTTCTTAAATATAGCTTCTTGCACTTTGACCTGTGTAAGTTCCCTAAGAGTCTGTCAAGAGAAATAAGGAACAGGACTCCTCTTTCCTTGGACATGTTGTAAGAGGTGACTAACATGATGTTGCAAATAAGACTGGCAACCTCATCATGTAAATCATATTGCTACATAATCCACATATTGCTACATAATCCACATATTGCTACATAATCCACCACTGCTACAGCACATGAATGCTTTAGTACATGCTTCCCACAAAGGGGCCAGCTGCATAAGGAGCAAAGAGTGAAATGCTGATGATCTTGCATTATGTAACAAGATGAAAGGAAAAACTGGAAATATACCTCCCCTCTATCCCCATTTCCATACTGAAAACTTAAGAATACTCCCCGTACCAAACAAGTCTGAGTTGACAACAAAGTGTATAATGTCTTAATGCAAATGCTACATTGCAAGAAAGTTCCTTCAGGATCCAAACATAATTTTAAATATAACAAGAAAGAAAACAGTTTTCAATCTATGATTTTCTTCTTTCCTCCCACAAGTTTTATGTATGTTAATTGAAGGAACTAATAGGAGCAGGTAGTGATGTGGCCTGGTTAGTGTCCATTTACTGCTTGTTTGTGAGGACCAGAAAATGCCTTTTAAAAAACAGCCAACAACACATTCAAAATGTTAATGTACAGTTTTTTTTATTTATTTTGTTTGTGTGTGTGGCTCTCTGTGGAGTGTCCAGGACAAACGCTGCACAAAGGACACATGAAAAGAAATAAGATGGTCAAGTTGAGCACTGAACTAAACACCACTGGGACACATGAGAAGATAATCAAGTCAAGTACACTTCCACAAGGGCATATGAAAAAAAAAAGGTTAGATGACCAGGACAAGCACTGAGCAAAAACTCCATTTGGACACATAAAAAGAGAAATGATGATCAGGGCAAGAGATGGACTGAACTCCACTGGGACACATGAAAAGATATAAGATGGCCAGTACAGGCACTGAGCTAAATCTCCACTGGGACACATGAAAAGATATAAGATGGCCAGGACAGACACTGAGCTAAAACTCCACTGGGACACATGAAAAGAAATAAGATGGCCAGGACAGACACTGAGCTAAAACTCCACTGGGACTACATGAAAAGAGATGATCAGGACAGACACTGAGCTAAAACTCCACTGGGACACATGAAAAGATATAAGATGGCCAGGACTGGCACTAAGCTAAAACTCCACTGGGACACATGAAAAGAAATAAGATGGCCAGGACAGACACTTAGCTAAAACTCCACTGGGACTACATGAAAAGAGATAAGATGATCAGGACAGACACTGAGCTAAAACACATGAAAAGATACAAGCTGGCCAGGACAGGCACTGAGCTAAATCTCCACTGGGACACATGAAAAGAGATAAGATGGCCAGGACAGACACTGAGCTAAAACTCCACTGGGACACATGAAAAGATATAAGATGGCCAGGACAGGCACTGAGCTAAAACTCCACTGGGACACATGAAAAGAAATAAGATGGCCAGGAAAGACACTGAGCTAAAACTCCACTGGGACACATGAAAAGAGATAAGATGGCCAGGAAAGACACTGAGCTAAATTTCCACTGGAACTCATGAAAAGAGATAAGATGGCCAGGAAAGACACTGAGCTAAATTTCCACTGGAACACATGAAAAGAGATAAGATGGCCAGGACAGACACTGAGCTAAAACTCCACTGGGACACATGAAAAGATATAAGATGGCCAGGACAGGCACTGAGCTAAAACTCCACTGGGACACATGAAAAGAAATAAGATGGCCAGGACAGACACTGAGCTAAAACTCCACTAGGACACATGAAAAGAGATAAGATGGCCAGGAAAGACACTGAGCTAAATTTCCACTAGGACACATGAAAAGAGATAAGATGGCCAGGACAGGCACTGAGCTAAATCTCCACTGGGACACATGAAAAGAGATAAGATGGCCAGGAAAGACACTGAGCTAAAACTCCACTGGGACACATGAAAAGAAATAAGATGGCCAGGAAAGACACTGAGCTAAAACTCCACTGGGACACATGAAAAGAGATAAGATGGCCAGGAAAGACACTAAGCTAAATTTCCACTGGAACACATGAAAAGATATAAGATGATCAGGACAGACACTGAGCTAAAACTCCACTGGGACTACATGAAAAGAAATAAGATGGCCAGGACAGGCACTGAGCTAAATCTCCACTGGGACTCATGAAAAGAGATAAGATGGCCAGGAAAGACACTGAGCTAAAACTCCACTGGGACACATGAAAAGAGATAAGATGGCCAGGAAAGACACTGAGCTAAAACTCCACTGGGACACATGAAAAGAGATAAGATGATCAGGACAGACACTGAGCTAAAACTCCACTGGGATACATGAAAAGAGATAAGATGGGCAGGTTGACCGCTAGACTACACTCTACAAGGACATGGAAAAACAGGATAAGATGGCGATGACAAGAACTGGAAGAAACAGAGACACATGCAGAGATCAGATGGCCACAACAAACACTGGACTGAACTCCACAGGGAGACATTTTTAAAACACTAAAAGGACATTCCAATGAGAAAAAAAAGACAAAATAATGGACAGAGAGGAGTAAGGGGACATATCAGCAGGTTGGATAGAGATTTGTTGTGTGTCTCTCTCTGCCTTATGTATCTTGTGTACAATAATAACTGATAATGATTGATGGTACTGTTCATGGTGTAGATGGAACAGGTTATTGTTTGAAGGTGTTGTTTATGGACAATGATTATGGTAACATTACAGTTGGTGACAATAGTTATAGTGACAGTATTGGTGGTATAGTGGTAATGTACTGGCATCTGGCTCTCACTCAGCCCAGTTTCCCTGGTATAGTCCTGCTTTATAATTGTGACTCCCATTAACTTTTGATAAGGAAATAAAAAGTCGTTGTTTTTAAAAAAAAAAATTTAGTTGTTCACAGAAAGAAAAAGCAGAACTATAGAATCAGAGTGTTCAAACATGAAAGAATTGTTCATGAATATTGAGACTATCATTAGTTTTTGTTATTCAGTGTCAAGCTGTAATGCTCAAGTGGAAAGAACTTTCTTCAAGCTGTCATGTGCCTCGGCTGATGTTAGAAACAGTTTACAAATGGAAACTGACAATTCTTTACAGCTAATCAAAAAGAAGTGACAGTTTCAGAGTTGGAAAACAATTTATTTCCATGGACAATAAACTTCTGTAACAGATTCACTCTTCAAAAGAGAACATAGTAGACAGCACATAAATTAATGGTTACTTCAGGCAGATATGGTAAATTTATTAAATAAAACAGTAACATGTCAATTAATTGTGAATTTATATGTGCATTTTAAGGCAAAAATGAATGTCTTTTCACTCCTTATGCAGCATGGAAGCCACTATCCCAGCTGGTCCAGCAAAGGCAGGACCAAAGAATGTGTTCTTGCAGTGGTGGTTTCTGTAGCTCCTTACAAAACTTCATATTAGTTGCCTTGCTCAACATGGCTGAAGGAACAGTAGTCTTATTCTTTGTCTCTTCACAGACCTCAAGAACTACTCACAGCCACCAATATGCTGTATATATTTTTTGTTTATAAAAATGTATTTCTTTATTTAGTCTCCTGCACAGTCTACAGGTTTCAACATTTCTTTGTCGATTAACTTCAAGTATCAAAAAGTCACTATGGCTATAGTTTTTTTTTATTTTTTATTGACTTGATATGTCACACCATATGTGGTAAAGAACACATGCTTTAAAAGTGAACCCGTGTTTTCAGATTAATGCACAAATACTGCTTGCAATAACTGTCTTTTTTTTTTTTTTTTTTTTTTTTTTTTAACAGAAAGAACTTTACTTACTTTATTTCCATTACACACATACGTTCACAATCAAACTGCAAGATACAGCAAGCAGAAATCAAAATTTGGAACCGGCACATACAAATATGTGCAAGAAAAGTATTGTTAATATGCATGTGGTGTTCAGCTTTGTATAATAGATAAATTGGCTGTTATAAATGATTACTTTTTACTGGTGCTTCTATCTGTATTTATGTGTTAAAATTGTGTATTCTTTATTGGCTTTTCCAAGCAGTTGATGTTTTATGAATGTGTCTTTTTTTTTTTTTTTTTTTTTTATGGTGTCTCTTTTTTTTTTTTTTTTTTTAACTTTTATTTGTCGTTCTTCCACTTTACAAAAAACAGGTACATTGCATGAAATATCTAAAAAAAATACATTGTATATTACATATAAAGCTTCCTTCGCACTCTCACAAATAAAGTTACACAAATTTATTTTAAATAATAATAATAAGGTAATATAATTTTTAAAAAAATAAAAAATTTAAAAATAAAACAAAAAAATAATAAAAAAAAATTAATAAAAATGATTTATAGCTAATTCAAAATTCTCAACAGTTCATAGTATTTTACATATGTATAAGTTAGCTTACACTTGCTCACATTCCACTTTTTTTCCATTAAAACTTAAACCAACATTAAACCTATAGAAAACCATATAATCAATGTTTACAGACATAGGAAAATAACCCAGTAAGTGCCCTCCCCCCTTGCTGAGAAAAAGGATCCCAAAAGAAATTAAAAAACACAAAGGTCCAAGATTAACACTAGGTTATAGAAGATACAGAAAGAAAAGAACAAAGTTTCTTCTTGAGCTATCCGTTGAAATCCAATGACAAAGAAATCCATATAATCAAAGTTTACAGACATAGGATTATAAACCCAAAAAAAGCCCTCCCCCCTTGCTGAGAAAAAAGGATCCCAAAAGAAGTTAAACAACAACACAAAGGTCGAAGATGAAACTAGGTTATAGAAGAGACAGAAAGAAAAGAACTCAGTTCCTTCTTAAACTATCCCATAAATTAACAGTAATTACAAAGAAAATAAAGGATGGTACATTTTCCGTGACTAGAACATATTCACTCTCACTCTGTTGTCACCTTTTTTTTTTTTTTTTTTTTTAATACATAAAAGAAAAAACCTCACGTATTCACACTTCCCTTACGTACTTACTCAAAGTGAAGTATAGAAAATGATAAATTTAAAAATAAACATAGTAATACATCCAAACATAAAAAGAAAAGGAAAAAGTTATTTTTTTTTTAAGTTCTCCCTTGTTGGTTCTATGTTCCTAAAATATGCTCCATTTTTTTTGAAAATATGTAGAAAAACAAATTTTGACTGAAATATTTCCCTTCATAAACTGCTTTGTTTCTGCATTTCCAAACGGTGTCCCTGTATTCCGCTAAAATGCGTAATATGAATGTCACTGTACCGGTCCCTGTGTCTAGACACATGATCCCAGCCAAAAGCCTTTTTTTTTTTTTTTCCCTCGCTTGAGGTCGCGTATTTTTTCCTCGCATGAGGTCGCATTATCCCCGCCCAAGCCCGGCCCTGGTCAAGACCACATGTCCCAACACAAGAAGACCCAATGACAACATGTGTCACCGTAGTGATCTTCTGTGTTCTCACACAAGAGACCTAATGACACATGAATGTCACTGTACTGGTCCCTGTGTGTAGACACATGATCCTAGCCAAAAGCCGGATTCTTTTTTTTTTTTTTTTTTTTCCTCGCTTGAGGTCGCATATTTTTCCTCGCATGAGGTCGCATTATCCCCGCCCAAACCCGGCTCTGGTCAAGACCACATGTCCCAACACTAGAAGACCCAATGACAACATGTGTCACCGTAGTGATCTTCTGTGTTCTCACACAAGAGACCTAATGACACATGAATGTCACTGTATTGGTCCCTGTGTGTAGACACATGATCCCAGCCAAAAGCCGGATTCTAGGCATCGGGTTGTACAGCGTAAAATACACTGCAGTTAAATTCAGTCAAACAGTTATTTGGTGTTAACAAGATGAAAGAGTATATAAAAATGGGTTAGAAAATCAGAATAATTTAAGTGATAGGCTATTTGTTCTTAACATGGGAGATAAAAGAATGAAAATGTAGTGTTTTTTGTAAGGGAGGGAACCTTTTTAGACTTTAAAGTAATCTAAGTATATATCATTAGAGTTTACCAAATTTGCATATCAGACCAGTTTTAGTAGAGACATAGAAGGGAAAATGTAACTAAGGTAAAAAAGTACTAAGGGGAATAACAATATTATTAGCGCCCTTTACAGTTAAGAGAACGGAGTGCCGAGTAAAACGCACGTGAAAATAGTGACTAGAAATAAACAGTTATGTAGCACAGTTCACGGAGTTGGACAGCATAGAATTAAGCGTGTAGGTGGCGATAGGTGAGTGAACTGAATAACGGACCAATCGCATTCACTCAAAAAACAACTGTGGATCATCAGATAGGAAATTGAAGGACGAAAAGAGATCAGTCCCACCAGAAACTTTGCGGAAGCAAGTTGTGCCGCCCGAGTTTTCTTCTTGGAATTTTCTGTGCTTCCAGGACTTTTCTGTGTTAGCTTAGCTGTGTTAGCTAGGCTAACTTTGTTGTGACTTTTGTTTTGTTACAATTTGGTCTAGTACCAAGAAGAAAAAGAAATAAAAAATGTCAGCACCAGTAGTGCCCATTTTTAACGTAAATATTGATGATGATTTTGAAGGAGGTGTGCTACACCGTCCTTTTACTTTGATTATTACAGTAACTGGCCCACAGGCTAACAGGGCATCATATGGTTTAATATCAAGCATCCTTGCGGGGCCCGCAGGAGTAGGTACGAGTGGGATTGCCACTCTGTACCGTTTTGCAGGGCCCTTTAAGTGGTTCGCCACCCTCACGGCAGCGGCCCAACTTAAACACTACCAGGGCCTTCATGATAGGAGGTTAGAGTGGTCAAACCCACAAATGACTTTTGGTGTTTTCCAGGATTTTGTGTTGGCTTAGCTATTTTAGCTAGGCTAATTTTGTGACTGTGCTTATTCCTATTTGGTTTTTATAACCAAGAAAAGGTAAGATATCATAATGCCAGCACCAGTTGTGCCGACTTTCGTCATGAAAATGGAGGAAGACCTAGAAGGAGGAGAACTCCACAAACCAGGAACACTGGTCATTTCAATTGCAGGGCCGCAGGCCAACAGGGCCTCCTATTCCCTTATTGCCAGCATTCTGGCCGGACCAGCTGGGGTTGGTGTCAGTGGCGTTGCCACCCTGTATAGATTCGCCGGGCCCTTTAAGTGGTTCGCGACGCTGACGGCGGCGGCACATATGAAACATTATGCGGGTTTACATGGCCGTAAGTTTGAATGGAGCAATCCCCAGATGACAGTGTATGTGGAGCATTTAGACAAAGAAAAGTCAAAGGGGGTTTTAAACTGGATGCCCCCAACGATAAAGGCAGAGGCGGCCAAACGCTTAGCAGCGGCAGTGACGGGAGACAAGGAGGCAGAAGTCTCAAGAGTTAAAACGGCCCACGATAAGTGGAACATTTTTTTCAAGCCTTCAGACCACCCGATACCCCACTTCGTCAACCTCAAAATGGAGGGCCCGATGGAAAGAATTCAAAGAGTGTGGGTATCGCTACCAGGTAGAAGGACCCAGTGTGCCATCTGCGGGGGTGACGACCACTGGGTTAGTCAATGCCCAAGAAAGAGGGCGGCCCCCAATCAAAATCAAAATCAAACTCAAGCAAAACAAGCGAGGAGAGAAGAAGTGGTGGAGATTGACAAGACTCCTGCAGAACAGAGGACAACTGCGTCCCCTGCCCCAGAGAGCCCCGAATCCGGAGAAACCAGAGAAATGGAGGGTTACACCAAAATCCTCACAAAAGAAGAAAAAAAAGAAATAAAAGAAAGCAGGAAGAGGCTCCTGATCCAAACAAGAGAGCCTGTACGATCCAAAGAGGGGAGGAGAAGTGACAGCAAGTCACCAAACAAGCGCTCCCCTAGTCGAAGGGAGCTACCACCATCACCGAAGGTGCTTACACGGGAGCCTTCTCCATGCTACGAGTCTATGCCCATCATAGATGGGTTAGAGCTGAACGAGGGCCTTCCTGATGATCCAAGCCAGACCTCAGTGGGGTCACAAGAGAAGCTGTTTCCCAGTTGGGCAGCAGCATCAGCAACTGACGAAGAAGCCATGGAGTCTATGATGACGCAGGCCAGTATGTTCCTTGATGGGCAAGACCTAGAAGATGTGAGCGACTCATGAGTCTACCCCTTCGAGCCTTTCCTCCCTGCACTGGGGGCCAGTGCGAGCCAGAACTCTTGATGTGTCAGGTGTCAGGCTCCAGATCAAGGTGTGAGATGTCCCCCCTCAAGTGGACCCAAGTGAAATTGTTCAGAATAAAAATAAAAATGTATTTTTTTAAAGTAAAATCTGCAAACCCCTATAGTTTAGGACGAGTTAGTTATGATTTAAGAGTTTTGTGTTTTCATTTTAATGTAAATAAGTTTGGTAGTATTTTAATGTATGTTTTGACACAGCACACACACAACTAACATGCGCACAGTTTCATTTAAGCAGTCAACCCCCTCCCCCCTACTGGGGTGAGTGTGTTAGGCGACGCAGTTCCATCTGCGCCCAGCCTAAATTATCAGAGCGGAACGGATAGTCAGCCCCAGATCACTATTCCGTCAGACAGTCATGTAACTAGGTTAGCAGGCCAGCCCTTATGCACCGCTTCGTCGAGTAATACAAACATAAATGTGTCGAGTGGCCTAGTTACGACAGAACGCGGTCAGCCGACAGGCACCGCTCTGCTGTGTAAGCCATGTGCATCAAATATCATTTTGCCTAGTACATTTATTACAACACACAATAAACCATCAATTAGCGATTTGTTGTATAATTTACCTGTGGCGGGTAGCCAGGCCCAGACCACTATCCTGCCGTGTAATTCAAAAGAGACAAACGGTCCGCACTCAGTCCCCGTTTTGTCGAATAGTTTAGATATGGCAAGTGGCCACCCTGCCACTTTGCCAGGTAGACAGTTTATAGCGAGTGGCCAACCCCAGCTTACCACTTTGTCAAGCAGCCTAGTGCTAATATCCCTCAACATCAATGGATTGAGGAATAAACTAGAGCACATTATCAAACTAATTAAAAAAGAGAAACCCGACTTTTTGTTCTTGCAACAAACGGGGATTACTTCTAGGTATCATGCCGACCAGATAGTAACTAGATTAGGACTTAAACATGGCTGGTTCGCCCGGGGCACCTGCCACGGGGGGTACTGCCATCCTCCAAATAAATGAAGATTGGGAAGCAGTACATTATAGAACAGACAATTGTGGCAGAATTGTCATTATACAAATACAAAATAAACACAATAAACATGACACGCACACACTTATTAACATATACGCACCAGCGACGGAAAATGACCGACCTACCTTTTATGACGAACTGTATGACATTATAGATAGGTACTACAAAGGAACCAAAATAGTGTTAGGAGGTGATTTCAACTGTGTTTTGACAAATTTAGACAGGAGTTCCTTTAGCCAAATTTTACGAAAAGAGAAAACTGACACACCTTTATCAATACGACGCCTTCAATCTATGCTTGACAAACATGACTTAGTAGACGTTTACAGAAAACTACAACCCAACACACAAGCTTTCACATTTCACGACAAGATAAACCCATATTTTAGACTAGCTTCTAGACTGGACAGAATATACGCAACGAACAGTTACAACATACACAAAACTTACCACATTAAAAATACGCTTAAATATACAGACCATCAAGCAGTATACACAGTTTTAAGTGCGGGGCACACATATACAAAATTAAAGAGATCCCCACATTGGAAATTCAACAATAATTTGCTAACAAATGCTTTCTTCACAGACACAATAACACAACTCATTCAGGGTTACACACAGGATATCCCCAATAACAACATTGCAGAATATTGGGACCTGTTAAAAAACACAATAAGGGATAGAACACAGACTTTAGCAACAACAATACACAGGGCTTTTAAGAGGGAACAAAATATATTAGAAGACGCAATAAGTTTAACACAGCAGATAGACAAATTTAACCCACACATTCATTCTTTAGAAAAACAGTTAGACCTGTACAAACAACACACATACCAAGGAGCTCTCCTTAGATAAAAATTAAATACTATTACACAAGAAATACCCAGTAGACAATATTTAGCGATTGAGCAAAATGTACAACACAGTAGACAGATTCACGAAATATTTGACATGAATGGAAAGCATCAGACAGAAGACACTAATATTAGGCATGCTTTTTTTTGAATACTACACAATTATACACTAAAGAACCAACTAACGTAAACACACAGGATAATTTTCTACACTACACAAAACGTTTAAGTGATGATGAGAGCAGGAAATTAGACGAAACTTTAACTTTAGAAAACTTAACGGAAGCGATTAGTACTTTCCAGAAAAATAAATCACCCGGCCCAGATGGGTTAACGGCAGAATTTTACTTCTTCTTTTTCCCACTTTTAGGCCCCCTTTTAATTAAAGTATTTGAGGAAGCCTTCCAGAAAGGAGAGCTTCCGAATAGTTTAAATGAATCTTTTATTACTTTAATACCTAAAGATAATGCTGACAGAAAGTCAATCAAAAATTACAGGCCTATTTCGCTTTTAAATACTGATTATAAAATCTTGGCCAAAGCTCTCACTCTGAAGCTTAAATTATTCATGAAGAATTTGGTACATCCTGACCAACAATGTAGTGTACATGGTAGGAACATTTGTAGACATACACACTTCATAAGGGATTTCATTACATACACGCATGATAGACAGTGTCAAAGTGCAATACTATCACTAGATCAGGAAAAAGCCTTTGACAGAGTATCACATTCCTTCCTACATAAAACTTTACAGGCAAATAACATAGGTACATACTTTAGAACATGGATAGAGATCTTATATAAAAAGCCCCATAGTAAAATATTAATTAATCATAGTTTAAGTGAACCAGTTAGGCTGACGCGATCAGTGAGACAGGGTTGCCCTTTGTCTCCCCTGTTATACGTTTTAACACTAGAACCAGTGCTGGAAAGAATTAGGCAAGATGTAAACATCACGGGGACCTTTGTACCCGGGCATGGTGAAAGAAAATCATTAGCGTATGCTGATGATACTTTATTCCTTCCAGCAACTGTAGATTCCATAAGAAAGATATTAGAAACTTTTACAGAGTTTGAATACGCTAACGAATCCAAACTAAATATTCAAAAATCTAGTTTAATGGGTTTAGGTAAATGGGCAAATAGAACAGATTTCCCCTTTCAGTTAACG
This sequence comes from Oreohelix idahoensis, assembly GCA_024509875.1. NCBI lineage: Eukaryota > Metazoa > Mollusca > Gastropoda > Stylommatophora > Oreohelicidae > Oreohelix > Oreohelix idahoensis. Next base: position 190,174 of record JAMPIV010009326.1, on the reverse strand, counting down.
CAAGTTAACAGAATCAAAATTTATGGGATAAGCTACTCTTGTAACCCCCATGACCCCAATACAGAGACATGGATAAAGTTAATAGATAAAATTCAAAACATGTTAGAGAAATATAAATACAAGACAGCTACTATTTTTGGGAGAAGTATCATAGTGAACTGTTTCATTATGCCAAAAATTATATATACAGCAAATAACCAGATTATGCCAAAGTCAGTGGTAACTAAAATAAATGTACTAATTAGGAATTTCATTTTTAAAGGCACCATTAAAAGTATTAAACATTTAACCCTAATACAGCCCAAACATAAAGGGGGGATAGCTTTACAAGACATTAACACTAAGATTAAAGCTTTAAGGATTAAATATATAGGGGAGATAATTAAAAACCCAAGCTTGTACCCCCTAGCACACTACTACATTGGACTTAGGTTAATTAAATTACACAAACTAGAAAACAATCAACCACATTCCTTTGACACCCCACCACCTTTTTATAGGATATGCATAGAAAATCTAAAAGGAAACGAACAGTTAGTAAAGGAAGACACCAAACTCATATACAAATTATTAGTTGCAGCACAGGAACCCTATTTAGGTACACGGATTAAACGAGGGTACAATCTTTTCATAACAGACTACACGCAAAGCTTCACAAACATTCACGCATTAAACGTTAAGCCACAAGCCAAACAAGTTACATTTAGGTTACTGTACGGTTTAACACCTATCATGAGTAAGCATTCAGCAATGAAGGCAGGCAAGGTGCCACCAAGGTGTAAACTGTGCAGTAACAACACAATAGAAACAGAGGACCACTTGTTCTACACATGTAGGACAGTGGTCCCTACTTTAAACAAACTAAGAACATTGATAGCTTCCAAAACACCAGGATCACTCAACATGTACCAAGCGGTCATGTTGAATACTTTACCTACATTACAGAGACAGACAGAACTTAAATTGTTAACTCTATTAGCTGAATTTAGATATTTAGTGTGGACATGTAGGAATAGGGCAGTACATGACGGCATACATTATGACAGTAGGATTTTTTCACAAATATATGAACAAATAACACACGACATAATGGAACAAATTTAAATTTAAATTTTTTGTTTGTTTAAATAAATAATTATTTGACCCTTTGGTCATCACACAAAGCAGGTAGCTTTGTTTGTACATACAGTACTATAAATGTAAATACTCCTTAACATATGTCCTCATTAATCATTTCATGGTAGGGGGTCACCACCCCTTTGTCGATGTATCATTAATCATTTCATTGTTCAACTGTTTTCGAATATTGACTTGTAATATATTGGGGGGAGGGTTTATCTTCAGTATGTGATATTGTTTGGCTTCTTGCAATGTTAGATTGGGGAAGGGGTTTTTTTTTTTTTTGGGGGGGGGGGGGGGGGGGGGGGGAGTTATTTCACTACTGATTTTATGTCATACTTGTAAAAATTTGTAAATAACATTGTTATATTGACCTTAATAAAGGTATTTAAAAAAAAAAAAAAAAAAAAGGAAGCATGGTGTGCCGCCCAGGGAAGTTTTTCATTTTGGACTTAGGTGTTTTTCCAGGTTTTTTCTGTGTTAGCTTAGCTGTGTTAGCTAGGCTAACTGTTGTGACTGTGTTTTAATTTCAATTTGGTCTAGTACCAAGAAGAAAAGAAAAAAATGTCAGCACCATCCGTGCCGGTTATTATGATAAATAGAGAGAACGATTTGGAGGGAGGAGAGGTGCATAGGAAAGGCACTCTTGTTATTACCATCTCAGGGCCACAAGCAAATCGTGCGTCCTACTCGCTTTTAACCAGCATCCTAGCCGGACCAGCCGGGGTGGGAACCAGTGGCATCGCCACCCTTTATAGATTTTCTGGGCCCTTCAAGTGGTTTGCCACTTTAACGGCAGCGGCCCAGATGAAGCATTATGCAGGACTTCATGGGAAAAAATTAGAGTGGTCGAATCCCCAGATGACTGTATACATAGAGCATCTGGATAACGAAAAATCCAAGGGAGTTCTGCATTGGATCCCTCCGACGATGAAGGCGGAGGCGGTGCAAAGGATTGCGGCGGCAGTATCAGGCGACAAAGATGCAGAGGTGTCGCGGATCAAGGTAGCACATGACGAATGGAACTTTTTTTTCAAACCTTCAGCACACCAGGTGCCGCATTTTGTCCATTTAAAAATGGAAAATGAAGGTGAGAAGCTCCAGAGAGTGTGGGTAGCCCTTCCAGGGCGTAGAATACAATGCTCCATTTGCGGTCTTGACACGCACTGGGTCAGCCAGTGCCCAAGGAGGCGGGGGGCCACCACCCAAGTTAAACAAACCAGGGAAGAGGAGGCGGCAGAAAACAAAACGCCGGCGGAACAGAACCGCCGGGATGAGAGCCCCGCGCCAGGAAACACCGCACGAGAGAGCCCCGAGCCAGAAAACATTATGCGAGAGAGCCCCGCATCAGAGAGCCCTGAACTTGAATCGGGCAGAAGCGAAATCGATTTTCAAGATGTACTTTCCAAAAAAGGTGAGAAAAATAGAAAGAGGCTTTTAAAACAGGCAGCTGGGCCTGTTAAGCCAAAAGAAGTGAGGCGGAGCAATAGCAATTCGCCTAAAAAGCATTCCCCAAGTAGGACAGCCCTACCAATATCGCCTAGGGCGGCCATGTCACCTTCCCCGAAGAAAGGCTCGTCAACACCTGTGGTTGATGAGCGGTCCATGTCCGCGCCGAGCAGCCCTAGAAGGTCAAGTCCCGAAGTCCTAGAGGTGCCAATGAACACGCAAGTGAGTTGGGCGGAAGCGACGGCAGTTGGCGACGACATGGAAGCCGCGCTGTCGCCAGCAGACCTGTTTATTGACGGGAAAATGTTTGAAGACGTGAGTGACGGATGAACATGTCTTTACAAGCTTTTCTTCCCTGCACTGGGGCCCAGTGCGAGATGAGTCAAGATTCAAGCTCCGAGCAGGTGAGACACGTGAGAGGGTTTATGACGAACGGTGCATGTGAAGGCACGCCGGAGCTGCACCCCGAAGCTACCCTCCCCTTTGAGCCTGTGAGAAGCTTGACCAATAGACTGCCAGTGCGTGGGAAGATGTGCCCCCTCAAGTGGACTCAAGCGTGCAAGTCCGGAGAAATAAAAATGTATTTTTTTAAAGTAAAATCTGCAAACCCCTATAGTTTAGGACGAGTTAGTTATGATTTAAGAGTGTTGTGTTTTTATTTTAATGTAAATAAGTTTAGCAGTATTTTAATGTATGTTTTGACGCAGCACACACACAACTAACATGCGCACAGTTTCATTTAAGCAGTCAACTCCCCCTCCCCCTACTGGGGTGAGAGTGTTAGGCGACGCAGTTTCATCTGCGTTTAGCCTAAATAATCACAGAACGGATAGTCAGCCCCAGATCACTATTCCGTCAGGCAGTCACGTAACTAGGTTGGCAGGTCAGCCCCTATGCACCGCCTCACCAAGCAATGTAAACAGAAATGTGTCGAGTGACCTAGTTACGACAGAAAGCGGTCAGCCTACGGTCACCGCTCTGCTGTGTAAGCCAAGTACATCAAGTATCACTTTGCCTAGTACATTTATTACAACACACAATAAACCATCAATTAGCGCTTTGTTGTGTAATCTACCTGTGGCGGGTAGCCAGCCCCAGACCACTGCCCTGCCTCGTAATTCAAAAGAGACAAACGGTCCGCACTCAGTCCCCGTTTTGTCAAATAGTTTAGATATGGCAAGTGGCCACTCTGCCACTTTGCCAGGTAGACAGTTTGCAACAAGTGGCCAACCCCAGCTTACCACTTTGTCAAGCAGCCTAGTGCTAATATCCCTCAACATCAATGGATTGAGGAATAAGCTAGAGCACATTATCAAACTAATTAAAAAAGAGAAACCCGACTTTTTGTTCTTGCAACAAACGGGGATTACTTCTAGGTATCATGCCGACCAGATAGTAACTAGATTAGGACTTAAACATGGCTGGTTCGCCCGGGGCACCTGCCATGGGGGTACTGCCATCCTCCAAATAAATGAGGATTGGGAAGCAGTACATTATAGAACAGACCATTGTGGCAGAATTGTCATTATACAAATACAAAATAAACACAATAAACATGACACGCACACACTCATCAATATATACGCACCCGCAATATACACTGACCAACCCAAATTTTACGACGGACTGTATGACACTATAAATAAACACTACAAAGGAACTAGAATAGTATTAGGGGGAGATTTTAACTGTGTTTTGGCCTTTTTAGACAGTAGTTCCTTTGGACCCGTATCCCAGAGAAAGAAAATTCAAATCCCCTATCAGTACGACATTTACAACCCATCCTTGACAAACATGACCTAGTAGACGTTTACAGAAAACTACAACCGAACACACAAGCTTTCACATTTCACGACAAGACAACCCTTATTTTAGACAGGCCTCAAGACTGGACAGGTTTTACGCATCAAATAGTTACAATATACATAAAACTTACCATATAAAAAACACGCTTAAATTTACAGACCATCAAGCAGTATACACAGTTTTAAGTACGGGGCACATATATACAAAATTAAAGAGATCCCCACATTGGAAATTCAACAATAATTTGCTAACAAATACTTTCTTCACAGACACAATAACACAACTCATTCAGGGTTACACACAGGATATCCCGAATAACAACATTGCAGAATATTGGGACCTGTTAAAAACACAATAAGGGATAGAACACAGATGTTAGCAACAACAATACACAGGGCTTTTAAGAGGGAACAAAATATATTAGAAGACGCAATAAGTTTAACAAAGCAGATAGACAAATCTAACCCACACATTCACTCTTTAGAAGAGCAGTTAGACCTGTACAAACAACACACATACCAAGGAGCTCTCCTTAGGTCAAAATTAAATACTATTACACAAGAAACACCCAGTAGACAATATTTAGCGATTGAACAAAATGTACAACACAGTAGACAGATTCACGAAATATTTGATATGAATGACAAGCATCAGACAGAAGACACTAATGTTAGACACGCTTTTTTTTAATACTACACAAAATTATACACTAAGGAACCAACTAACGAAAACATACAGGATAAATTTCTACACTACACAAAACGTTTAAGTGATGATGAGAGCAAAAAATTAGACGAAACTTTAACTTTAGAAAACTTAAGGGAAGCGATTAGTACTTTCCAGAAAAATAAATCACCCGGCCCAGATGGGTTAACGGCAGAATTTTACTTCTTCTTTTTCCCAATTTTAGGCCCCCTTTTAATTAAAGTATTTGAGGAAGCCTTCCAGAAAGGAGAGCTTCCGAATAGCTTAAATGAATCCTTTATTACTTTAATACCTAAGGATAATGCTGACAGAAAGTCAATCAAATATTACAGGCCTATTTCGCTTTTAAATACTGATTATAAAATCTTGGCCAAAGCTCTCACTCTGAAACTTAAATTATTCATGGAGAAGTTGGTACATCCTGACCAACAATGCTGCGTACATGGTAGGAACATTTGTAGACATACACACTTCATAAGGGATTTCATTACATACACGCATGATAGACAGTGTCAAAGTGCAATACTATCACTAGATCAGGAAAAAGCCTTTGACAGGGTATCACATTCCTTCCTACACAAAACTTTACAAGCAAACAACATAGGTACTTATTTTAGAACATGGATAGAGATCTTATATAAAAAACCCCACAGTAGAATACTAATTAATCACAGTTTAAGTGACCCAGTTAGGCTGACACGATCAGTGAGACAAGGCTGCCCTTTGTCTCCCCTGTTATACGTTTTAACACTAGAACCAGTACTGGAAAGAATAAGACAAGATGTAAACATCACGGGGACTTTTGTACCCGGGCAGGGGGAAAGAAAATCATTAGCGTACGCTGATGATACTCTATTCCTTCCAGCAACTGTAGATTCCATAAGAAAGATATTAGAAACCTTTACAGAGTTTGGATACGCTAACGAATCCAAACTAAATATTCAAAAATCTAGTTTAATGGGTTTAGGTAAATGGGCAAATAAAACAGATTTCCCTTTTCAGTTAACGCAAATTAACAGAATCAAAATTTATGGGATAAACTACTCTTGTAACCCCCATGACCCCAATACAGAGACATGGATAAAGTTAGTTGATAAAATTCAAAACATGTTAGAGAAATATAAATATAAGACAGCTACTATTTTTGGGAGAAGTATCATAGTGAACTGTTTCATTATGCCTAAAATAATATATACAGCAAATATTCAGATTATGCCAAAGTCAGTGGTAACTAAAATAAATGTACTAATTAGGAATTTCATTTTTAAGGGCACCTTTAAAAGCATTAAACATTTAACCCTAATACAGCCCAAACATAAAGGGGGGATAGCTTTACAAGATATCAACACTAAAATTAAAGCTTTAAGGATTAAATATATAGGGGAGATAATTAAAAACCCAAGTTTGTACCCCCTAGCACATTACTATATCGGACTTAGGCTAATTAAATTACACAAACTAGAAAACAACCAACCACATTCCTTTGACACCCCACCACCTTTTTATAGGATATGCATAGAAAATCTAAAAGGGAATGAACAGTTAATAAAACAAGACACCAAACTCATATACAAACTTTTAGTAGGAGCACAGGAACCCCACTTAGGTACACGAATAAAACGAGGGTACAACCTTTTTATAACAGACTACACACAAAGCTTCACAAACATCCATGCAATAGACGTCAAGCCACAAGCCAAACAAGTTACATTTAGGTTACTGTACGGTTTAACACCTGTCATGAGTAAGCATTCAGCAATGAAAGCAGGCAAGGCGCCACCAAGGTGTAAACTGTGCAGTAACAACACAATAGAAACAGAGGACCACTTGTTCTACACATGTAGGACAGTGGTCCCTACATTAAACAAACTAAGAACATTGATAGCTTCCAAGACACCACGATCACTCAACATGTACCAAGCGGTCATGTTGAATACTTTACCTACATTACAGAGACCGACAGAACTTAAACTCCTAACTTTATTAGCAGAATTTAGACACTTAGTGTGGACATGTAGGAATAGGGCAGTACATGACGGCATACATTACAATAGTAGAATTTTTTTACAGATATACGAACAAATAACACATAACACAATGGAACAAATTTGAAATTGTTGTTGAATGTTTAAATAAATAATTATTTGACCCTTTGGTCAACACACAAAGCAGGTAGCTTTGTTGTAAATATTATAAACATCATACAATGTAAATACTCCTTAACATATGTCCTCATTAATCATTTCATGGTAGGGGGTCACCACCCCTTTGTCGATGTATCATTAATCATTTCATCATCCATGTTCACCTTTGACTTGTAATATATTGGGGGGCAGGGTTTTATCTTCATTTTTTTACATTATGTGATACTTGTAAAAATTTTTGTAAATAATATTGTTATACTGACCTCAATAAAGGTTTAAAAAAAAAAAAAAAAAGTTTTCATTTTGGACTTTGGTGTTTTCCAGTACTTTTTTTTTTGTGTTAGCTTAGCTGTGTTAGCTAGGCTAACTTCTGTGACTGTTTGTTTTGTTCCAATTTGGTTTATAACCAAGAGGATCTGATATTATAATGCCTGCTCCTATTGTGCCAGTGTTTGATGTTAACATGGAGGAAGATTTGGAAGGAGGGGAAATTCACAGAAAAGGTACGTTGGTCATTTCTATCACTGGGCCACAAGCCAATCGTGCATCATACTCGTTGATTGCGAGCATATTAGCCGGACCAGCCGGCGTTGGAACAAGTGGTGTTGCCACCCTGTACCGCTTTGCGGGACCATTTAAATGGTATGCCACCCTAACAACTGCAGCGCACATGAAGCACTATCAGGGCTTACATGGAAAGAAATTTGAATGGACCAATCCTCATATGTCCATATACATTGAGCACCAGGACAAAGAAAAGTCCAAGGGGGTTCTTCACTGGCTGCCCCCTACCATGAAGCCTGCAGCTGTACAAAGAATCGCGGCAACAGTGTCGGGAGATAAAGAGGCAGAAGTTTTTAGGATTAAAACAGCCCACGACAAGTGGAACTTTTTGTATAAGCCTTCTGAGCGTCAGGTACCCCACTTCATAAATTTAAAAATGGACGAGCAAGTTGATAAATTCCAACGGGTGTGGGTGGCCTTGCCAGGGAGGAGAATGCAATGTCTCATTTGTGGGGAAGATACTCACTGGGTGAGTCAATGCCCCAAGAAGCGAGGGGCCCCCCTCAAGAAGACGAGAGAAGAAGAAGCAGTAGAGATTGACAAGACACCGGCGGAAGAGTGCAGGGCAAAAGAGCTCCCTGCCCCAGAGAGCCCCCGGACCTTGGTAGACGCTGACGGCTTCACAAAGGTAATTCACGACAAGAAAAGAAAGATGCTCCTGGCAGCAGGGCCAGGAAAAACCAAAGAAGGCATACGCCATCAACCTGAGAGGTCTCCAACCAAGCGATCCCCGTGTAAGCAAAGTTTACCGTCATCGCCTAGGGCGACTACACAAGAGCCTTCCCCAAGGTATGTGTCAATGCCCATTGTTGATACACAAGAAACATCTCGGCCACATACCCCTGTAAGGGGATCACCAATTAAAACTGTAGTTCCAGAGGCGCCAACGCCAGCTAATACCCAAATATGCATGAGTTGGGTGGCGGAAACAGAACAAGATGAAGACATGGAGGCGATGATGTCGCAGGCCAGCCTGTATATTGACGGGCAACCCTTCGAAGATGTAAGCGACGAATGAGTCAGCCCCTACAAGCCTACCTTTCCTGCACTGAAGAGTGCAACCAGATGGTGTCCTGCGTCAGGCAAGCAAGAGGTGTGTGTCCCGGAGGTCAGATGACGAATGGTGCGTGTGTGGGCACGCCCAAGGCGCACCCTGCTGTCATCACCCCATGTGAGCTAACCGACGAGAAGTCAAAGAAATAAAAATAATGTATTTATATAAAGTAAAATGTACCAATCCCTATAGTTTAGGACGTGTTAGTTATGATTTAAGAGTTTTGTGTTTTTATTTTAATGTAAATAAGTTTTTGATAGTTAGTTAGTCCACATTACACACACGTTAACATGCGCACAGTTTCATTTAAGCATTCCACTCTCCCCCCAGTTGGGGTGAGAGGGGTAGGCGACGCAGTTTCATCTGCGCCCAGCCTAAATTATCAGAGCGGAACGGATAGTTAGCCCCAGATCACTATTCCGTCAGGCAGTCATGTAACTAGGTTAGCAGGTCAGCCTCCATGCACCGCCTCGTCAAGCAATGTCAACATACATGTGTCGAGTGGCCTAGTTACGACAGAAAGCGGTCAGCCGACAGGCACCGCTATGCTGTGCAAGCCATGTGTTATAAATGACCAGTTTAGCATTTTGCCTACTAAAATTGTTAGAATACATCATACACCATCAACTAGTGTGAGTACTCCACCTGTAGCGAGTAGCCAGCCTCAGACCACTACTCAGCTTTGTAATTCTACAGACGGTTCGCAAGCCCCCGTTTTGTCAAATAGTTTAGATATGGCAGGTGGCCACTCTGCCACTTTGCCATGTAGACAGTTTATAGCGAGTGGCCAACCTCAGCCTACCACTCCGACATGCAGTCTAGTGATAATATCTCTCAATATCAATGGTTTGAGAAATAAGCTGGACCATGTAATTAAACTAATCAAAAAAGAGAAACCCGACTTTTTGTTCTTGCAACAAACGGGAATTACTTCTGGTTATCATGCCGACCAGATTGTAACTAGATTAGGACTTAAACATGGCTGGTTCGCCCGGGGCACCTGCCATGGGGGTACTGCCATCCTCCAAATAAATGAGGATTGGGAAGCAGTACATTATAGAACAGACAATTGTGGCAGAATTGTCATAATTCAAATACAAAGCAAACACAATAAACATGACATGCACACACTCATTAGTATATACGCACCCACATTATACACTGACCAACCCAAATTCTATGACGGACTGTATGACATTATAGATAAACATTACAAAGGAACTAGAATAGTGTTAGGGGGAGACTTCAACTGTGTTTTGGCTAGTTTAGACAGTAGTTCCTTGGCCCCCGTATATCACAGAAAGAAAATGCAAATACCCCAATCAATACGACACTTACAACCCATTCTTGACAAACATGACCTAGTAGACGTTTACAGAAAACTACAACCGAACACACAAGCTTTCACATTTCATGACAAGATAAACCCATATTTTAGACAGGCCTCAAGACTGGACAGAATATACGCAACAAACAGTTACAACATACACAAAACTTATCACATTAAAAATACGCTTAAATTTACAGACCACCAGGCAGTATACACAGTTCTAAGTACGGGACACACATATACAAAATTAAAGAGATCCCCGCATTGGAAATTCAACAATAACTTGCTAACAAATACCTTCTTCACAGATACAATAACACAACTCATTCAGGGTTACACACAGGATATTCCCAATAACAACATTGCAGAATATTGGGACCTGCTAAAAAACACAATAAGGGACAGAACACAGACTTTAGCAACAACAATACACAGGGCTTTTAAGAGGGAACAAAATATATTAGAAGATGCAATAAGTTTAACAAAACAGATAGACAAATCTAACCCACACATTCATTCTTTAGAAGAACAACTAGACTTGTACAAACAACACACATACCAAGGAGCTCTCCTTAGGTCAAAATTAAATACTATTACACAAGAAACACCCAGTAGACAATATTTAGCGATTGAACAAAATGTACAACACAGTAGACAGATTCAGGAAATATTTGATATGAATGGGAAACAACAGACAGAAGACATTAATATTAGACACGCCTTTTTTGAATACTACACAAAATTATACACTAAAGAACCAACTAACGAAAACATACAGGATAAATTTTTACACTACACAAAACGTTTAAGTGATGATGAGAGCAAAAAATTAGACGAAACTTTAACTTTAGAAAACTTAAGGGAAGCTATCAGTACTTTCCAAAAAAATAAATCACCCGGCCCAGATGGGTTAACGGCAGAATTTTACTTTTTCTTTTTCCCAATTTTAGGCCCCCTTTTAATTAAAGTATTTGAGGAAGCCTTCCAGAAAAGAGAGCTTCCGAATAGCTTAAATGAATCCTTTATTACTTTAATACCTAAAGATAATGCTGACAGAAAGTCAATCAAAAATTACAGGCCTATTTCGCTTTTAAATACTGATTATAAAATCTTGGCCAAAGCTCTCACTCTGAAGCTTAAATTATTCATGAAGAATTTGGTACATCCTGACCAACAATGTAGTGTACATGGTAGGAACATTTGTAGACATACACACTTCATAAGGGATTTCATTACATACACGCATGATAGACAGTGTCAAAGTGCAATACTATCACTAGACCAGGAAAAAGCCTTTGACAGGGTATCTCATTCCTTTCTACACAAAACTTTACAAGCAAACAATATAGGTACATACTTTAAAACATGGATAGAGATCTTATATAAAAAACCCCACAGTAGAATACTAATTAATCACAGTTTAAGTGACCCAGTTAGGCTGACACGATCAGTGAGACAGGGTTGCCCTTTGTCTCCCCTGTTATACGTTTTAACACTAGAACCAGTGCTGGAAAGAATTAGGCAAGATGTAAACATCACGGGGACCTTTGTACCTGGGCAAGGAGAAAGGAAATCATTAGCGTATGCTGATGATACTCTATTCCTTCCAGCAACTGTAGATTCCATAAGAAAGATATTAGAAACCTTTACAGAGTTTGGATACGCTAACGAATCCAAACTAAATATTCAAAAATCTAGTTTAATGGGTTTAGGTAAATGGGCAAATAAAACAGATTTCCCTTTTCAGTTAACGCAAGTTAACAGAATCAAAATTTATGGGATAAATTATTCCTGCAACCCTCATGACCCCAATACAGAAACATGGGTAAAATTTTTAGATAAAATTCAAAACATGTTAGAGAAATATAAATACAAGACAGCTACTATTTTTGGGAGAAGTATCATAGTGAACTGTTTCATTATGCCTAAAATAATATATACAGCTAATATCCAGATTATGCCAAAGTCAGTAGTAGCTAAAATAAATGTACTAATTAGGAATTTCATTTTTAGAGGCACCTTTCAAAGTATTAAACACGTAACCCTAATACAACCTAAGAACAAGGGAGGGATAGCTTTACAAGACATTAACACTAAGATTAAAGCTTTAAGGGTTAAATATATAGGGGAGATTATAAAAAAATCCAGGTCTTTACCCATTAGCACACTACTACATTGGACTTAGGTTAATTAAATTACACAAGTTAGAAAATAATCAACCACATTTCTTTGGGACCCCACCACCCTTTTATAGGATATGCCTACAAAACTTAAAAGGAAACGAACAGTTAGTAAAGCAAGACACCAAACTTATATACAAATTATTAGTTGCAGCACAGGAACCCTATTTAGGTACACGGATTAAACGAGGGTACAATCTTTTCATAACAGACTACACGCAAAGCTTCACAAACATTCACGCATTAAACGTTAAGCCACAAGCCAAACAAGTTACATTTAGGTTACTGTACGGTTTAACACCTATCATGAGCAAGCATTCAGCAATGAAAGCAGGCAAGACGCTACCAAGGTGTAAACTGTGCAGTAACAACACAATAGAAACAGAGGACCACTTGTTCTACACATGTAGGACAGTGGTCCCTACTTTAAACAAACTAAGAACATTGATAGCTTCCAAAACACCACGATCACTCAACATGTACCAAGCGGTCATGTTGAATACTTTACCTATATTACAGAGACAGACAGAACTTAAATTGTTAACTCTATTAGCTGAATTTAGATATTTAGTGTGGACATGTAGGAATAGGGCAGTACATGACGGCATACATTATGACAGTAGAATTTTTTCACAAATATATGAACAAATAACACACGACATAATGGAACAAATTTAAATTTAAATTTTTTGTTTGTTTAAATAAATAATTACACTGACAAACAACATTTTTCTTTCTTATATAAGAATAAGTGTTATTAGGTCAGTTTCTTGCGCTGATTTCAAATTTGAAATCCGTTTATCTCTATCACATCAGGTTATTAAGATATTTGTGAATAAATATATTTTTGGGAAACCATTATTTGCTCCGTTTCATTTTTACTATATAACTTATTAAAAATTAATAAAATGCAAAATAATTCTACTTTTTATACTGCTAAAAGATGCATGACATATGTTACGCTATTTTTAAAATAGTTACTGTATTTTGAAATAATTCTGAGCGAAATATGGCTTCTAGAAGTTGTAGAAATTCGGCTGATCTGTTCTGTTACGTGTGCGGATATTTTACCGATCGTGTTCACCAGAAAAACTTTACACCATTACTAAAGAAAGCATATGAACTTTATTTCGATTCGAAAGTTGATGATGCAAATAAATCTTGGAAGCCAAATGCAGTTTGTTCGACTTGTGCAAATACATTGGCAGGTTGGTTACGAAAATCGCCGAAGCATAAGTCGATGCCTTTTGGAGTGCCAGTAATATGGCGTGAACCGACAAATCACGCTACTGATTGTTACTTCTGCTTGACAAATATCCATGGTTTCACTTTTAAAACTAGAAAGTCTGTGGTTTATCCAAATATTGAATCGGTTTCGAAACCAGTGCCTCATGATCCAATCACGTGTCCGATCCCAGTTCCACCAGAACAATATCCGTTGGACGTGAATGAACCATCAGAAAGTGATAGTTTACCTGCTTTAGAAACTAATTCTGACTCGGATTATATACCGGTGAATGATGGTGTTCACTTAATTAACCATTCAGAACTTTCAGATCTAATACGTGATCTCGCTCTTACCAAAGGACAAGCGGAATTACTCGGTTCGCGACTCAAAGAATGGAATCTTTTAGCGCCCAATACTCCGATATCTAAATTTCGTCATAGACACAGAGAACTTGTTCAATACTTTGAGATGGATGATGACATTTGCTATTGCAAAGATGTAACGGTCTAATGGTGCACCTCGGTCATGAGCACATAGTCAACGAATGGCGACTTTTCATCGACTCTTCCAAGACTAGTCTAAAAGCCGTGTTATTGCATAACGGAAATTTATTTTCATCAATTCCAGTCGCCTACTCTGTTCATATGAAAGAAACTTATGACAATATGGCTATACTTTTGGCAAAAATAAAGTACAATGACTACCGATGGCGGATTTGTGGAGACCTAAAGGTCATTGCAATTCTCACGGGCATGCAGACTGGGTATACTAAATTTTGTTGCTTCCTATGTGAATGGGACAGCCGCAACAGACAGGAACATTATGCAAGAAAGGTGTGGCCTATCAGGGATCGTATGCAGCTCGGGCATAAAAATGTAATACACGAGCCATTAGTTAACAAAGACAGCATCATTTTACCACCGTTACATATAAAGTTGGGGCTCATGAAGAATTTCGTAAAAGCGTTAGATAAAACGAGCAAAGCTTTCACTTATCTTCGAGAAAAGTTTCCGCAAGTTAGCGATGCAAAGATAAAGGAAGGTATCTTTGTAGGACCTCAGATTAGGAAAGTTATTGCAGACAAACAATTCGAGAACTTGTTACATGGTAGTGAACTTCGCGCATGGATGGCATTCAAATCGATCGTCGATAACTTTCTGGGAAATCACAAATCTGTCGACTATGTGCATATTGTTAAGCAGTGCATAGATGCATACAGAATTATGGGCTGTAACATGTCCCTCAAAATCCATTTGCTCGATTCGCATTTTGACTTTTTCCCTGACAACCTTGGCGAAGTCAGCGATGAACATGGAGAACGATTCCATCAAGATATCGCCGTAATGGAGTCACGTTATCAAGGACGGTGGAATGTGACCATGCTTGCCGATTATTGTTGGATGCTTCATCGCGATGTACCACATGCCATTCACCGACGAAAGTCGACTGCAAAGAAATTCAAGCCTACATAACTGTTATACTTCTTGTACGAATGATGTTCTAATACTGTATGCGTTGTTAAAAAACTTCAATTGCGTATTTCTAGAGATCCCGACCTGATAGAGAAAAACGGTTTGCAGATTTAAAAACAGCGCATTAAAATTGACCAGAAAAACATAGAAATTTAGAGAAAGAAAAAAAAAAAATTTTTTTGTTAGCCAGTGTTATTTGACCTTTTGGTCATCACACAAAGCAGGTAGCTTTGTTTGTACATACTATAAACATCATGTCATGTAAATACTCCTTAGCATATGTCCTCATTAATCATTTCATGGTAGGGGGTCACTACCTCTTTGTCGATGTATCATTAATCATTTCATCACCCATGTTTTGACTTGTAATATATTAGGGGGGGGAGGGTTTTATCTTAAAATTTTTTTTTTTTGGGGGGGGGGGAAGAGGGGGGGGGTTATTTCACTATTGATTGTACACTATGTGATACTTGTAAAAATTTGTAAATAACATTGTTATATTGACCTTAATAAAGGTTTATTTAAAAAAAAAAAAAAAAAAAAAAGTTAGCTTGGCTGTGTTAGCTAGGCTAACTTTTGTAGTGCGTGTTTATTCCTATTTGGTTTTTATAACCAAGAAAAGGTAAGAAAATATAATGCCAGCACCAGTTGTGCCGACTTTCGTCATGAAAATGGAAGATGACTTTGAAGGAGGAGAACTCCATAAACCGGGAACATTGGTCATTTCAATTGCAGGGCCGCAGGCCAACAGGGCCTCCTATTCCCTTACTGCCAGCATTCTGGCCGGACCAGCTGGGGTTGGTGTCAGTGGCGTTGCCACCCTGTATAGATTCGCCGGGCCCTTTAAGTGGTTCGCGACGCTGACGGCGGCAGCACATATGAAACATTATGCTGGTTTACATGGCCGCAAATTTGAGTGGAGCAATCCCCAGATGACAGTGTATGTGGAACATTTAGACAAAGAGAAGTCAAAGGGGGTTTTAAACTGGATGCCCCCAACGGTAAAGGCAGAGGCGGCCAAACGCTTAGCAGCGGCAGTGACGGGAGACAAGGAGGCAGAAGTCTCAAGAGTTAAAACGGCCCACGATAAGTGGAACATTTTTTTCAAGCCTTCAGACCACCCAATACCCCACTTCGTCAACCTCAAAATGGAGGGCCCGACGGAAAGAGTTCAAAGAGTGTGGGTATCGATACCAGGAAGAAGGACCCAGTGTACCATCTGCGGGGGTGACGACCACTGGGTTAGTCAATGCCCAAGGAAGAGGGCGGCCCCAATCAAAATCAAAATCAAAATCAAACTCAAACTCAAGCAAAACAAGCGAGGAGAGAAGAAGTGGTGGAGATCGACAAGACTCCTGCAGAACAGAGGACAACTGCGTCCCCTGCCCCAGAGAGCCCCGAATCCGGAGAAACCAGAGAAATGGAGGGTTACACCAAAATCCTCACAAAAGAAGAAAAAAAAAGAAATAAAAGAAAGCAGGAAGAGGCTCCTGATCCAAACAAGAGAGCCTGTACGATCCAAAGAGGGGAGGAGAAGTGACAGCAAGTCACCAAACAAGCGCTCCCCTAGTCGAAGGGAGCTACCACCATCACCGAAGGTGCTTACACGGGAGCCTTCTCCATGCTACGAGTCTATGCCCATCATAGATGGGTTAGAGCTGAACGAGGGCCTTCCTGATGATCCAAGCCAGACCTCAGTGGGGTCACAAGAGAAGCTGTTTCCCAGTTGGGCAGCAGCATCAGCAACTGACGAAGAAGCCATGGAGTCTATCATGACGCAGGCCAGTATGTTCCTTGATGGGCAAGACCTAGAAGATGTGAACGACTCATGAGTCTACCCCTTCGAGCCTTTCCTCCCTGCACTGGGGGCCAGTGCGGGCCAGAACTCTTGATGTGTCAGATGTCAAGCTTCAGGCCAGCGTGTGAGATGTCCCCCCTCAAGAGGACACAAGTGCTAATGTCAAAAATAAAAATAATAAGAATGTATTTTTATGTAGTAAAGTGTGCCAACACCTATAGTTTAGGAGTGGTGTTAGAATGTATTATTATGAGTTGTGTTATTGTAAATAGTTTTTTGATAATTAGTTTGTTCACAAATACACACACTTAAACATGCGCACAGTTTCCTTTAAGCAGACAACCCCCCCCCCCCCCCCCACTGGGGTGGGATGTTTAGGTGACGCGGTTTCATCTGCGTCGAGCCTAAATAATCATAGCAGAACGGATAGTCAGCCCCAGATCACTATTCCGTCAGGCAGTCATGTAACTAGGTTAGCAGGTCAGCCGTTATGCACCGCTTCGTCGAGTAATGCAAACATGAATGTGTCGAGTGACCTAGTTACGACAGAAAGCGGTCAGCCGACGGGCACCGCTATGCTGTGTAAACCATGTGTAACAAATTACCAGTTTACTACTTTGCCTCCTAAAATCATTGAAACACATAATAAACTATCAACTAGTGTTCTATTGAGTAACCCACCTGTAGCGAGTAGCCAGCCTCAGACCACTACTCAGCTTTGTAATTCTACAGACGGTTCGCAAGCCCCCGTTTTGTCAAATAGTTTAGATATGGCAGGTGGCCACTCTGCCACTTTGCCATGTAGACAGTTTATAGCGAGTGGCCAACCTCAGCTTACCACTCCGACATGCAGTCTAGTGATAATATCTCTCAATATCAATGGTTTGAGAAATAAGCTGGACCATGTAATTAAACTAATTAAAAAAGAGAACAACGACTTTTTGTTTTTGCAACAAACGGGAATTACTTCTGGTTATCATGCCGAACAGATTGTAACTAGATTAGGACTTAAACATGGCTGGCTCGCCCGGGGCACCTGCCATGGGGGTACTGCCATCCTCCAAATAAATGAGGATTGGGAAGCAGTACATTATAGAACAGACAATTGTGGCAGAATTGTCATTATACAAATACAAAATAAACACAATAAACATGACATGCACACACTCATCAATATATACGCACCCACATTATACACTGACCAACCCAAATTCTGCGACGGACTGTATGACATTATAGATAAGCATTACAAAGGAACTAGAATAGTGTTAGGGGGGATTTTAACTGTGTTTTGGCCAATTTAGACAGTAGTTCCTTTGGACCCGTATATCACAGAAAGAAAGATCAAATACTCCAATCAATACCACACCTACAACCCATTCTTGACAAACATGACCTAATAGACGTTTACAGAAAACTACAACCGAACACACAAGCTTTCACATTTCACGACAAGACAAACCCATATTTTAGACAGGCCTCAAGACTGGACAGGTTCTACGCATCCAACAATTACAATATACACAAAACTTTCCATATAAAAAACAAGCTTAAATTTACAGACCATCAAGCAGTATACACAGTCTTAAGTACGGGGCACACATATACAAAATTAAAGAGATCCCCGCATTGGAAATTCAACAATAACTTGCTAACAAATACCTTCTTCACAGATACAATAACACAACTCATTCAGGGTTACACACAGGATATTCCCAATAACAACATTGCAGAATATTGGGACCTGCTAAAAAACACAATAAGGGACAGAACACAGACTTTAGCAACAACAATACACAGGACTTTTAAGAGGGAACAAAATATATTAGAAGATGCAATAAGTTTAACAAAACAGATAGACAAATCTAACCCACACATTCATTCTTTAGAAGAACAACTAGACCTGTACAAACAACACACATACCAAGGAGCTCTCCTTAGGTCAAAATTAAATACTATCACACAAGAAACACCCAGTAGACAATATTTAGCGATTGAGCAAAACGTACAACACAGTAGACAGATTCACGAAATATTTGACATGAATGGAAAGCATCAGACAGAAGACACTAATATTAGGCACGCTTTTTTTGAATACTACACACAATTATACACTAAAGAACCAACTAACGTAAACACACAGGATAAATTTCTACATTACACAAAATGTTTAAGTGATGATGAGAGCAAAAAATTAGATGAAATTTTAACGTTAGAAAACTTAAGGGAAGCTATCAGTACTTTCCAAAAAAATAAATCACCCGGCCCAGATGGGTTAACGGCAGAATTCTACCTTTTCTTTTTCCCAATAGTAGGCCCCCTTTTAATTAAAGTATTTGAGGAAGCCTTCCAGAAAGGAGAGCTTCCGAATAGTTTAAATGAATCCTTTCTTACTTTAATACCTAAAGATAATGCTGACAGAAAGTCAATCAAAAATTACAGGCCTATTTCGCTTTTAAATACTGATTACAAAATCTTGGCCAAAGCTCTCACTCTGAAACTTAAATTATTCATGAAAAATTTGGTACATCCTGACCAACAATGTAGTGTGCATGGTAGGAACATTTGTAGACATACACACTTCATAAGGGATTTCATTACATACACGCATGATAGACAGTGTCAAAGTGCAATACTATCATTAGATCAGGAAAAAGCCTTTGACAGGGTATCACATTCCTTCCTACACAAAACTTTACAAGCAAACAACATAGGTACATACTTTAGAACATGGATAGAGATTTTATATAAAAAAACCCACAGTAGAATACTAATTAATCACAGTTTAAGTGACCTAGTTAGGCTGACACGATCAGTGAGACAGGGTTGCCCTTTGTCTCCCCTGTTATACGTTTTAACACTAGAACCAGTGCTGGAAAAAATAGAACAAGATGTAAACATCACGGGGACTTTTGTACCCGGGCAAGGGGAAAGGAAATCGTTAGCGTATGCTGATGATACTTTATTCCTTCCAGCAACTGTAGATTCCATAAGAAAGATATTAGAAACCTTTACAGAGTTTGGATACGCTAACGAATCCAAACTAAATATTCAAAAATCTAGTTTAATGGGATTAGGTAAATGGGCAAATAAGACAGATTTCCCCTTTCAGTTAACGCAAGTTAACAGAATCAAAATTTATGGGATAAACTTTTCTTGTAACCCCCACGACCCTAATACAGAGACATGGGTAAAGTTAGCAGATAAAGTTCAAAACATGTTAGAGAAATATAAATACAAGACAGCTACTATTTTTGGGAGAAGTATCATAGTGAACTGTTTCATTATGCCAAAAATTATATATACAGCTAATATTCAAATCATACCAAAATCAATTGTAACTAAATTTAATGTACTGATTAGGAATTTCATTTTTAAAGGCACTTTTAAAAGTATTTAACACGTAACCCTAATACAACCTAAGCACAAAGGGGGGATAGCTCTGCAAGACATCACCACTAAAATTAAAGCCCTAAGGATTAAATATATAGGAGAGGTAATTAAGAACCCAAGTTTGTACCCCTTAGCACACTATTACATTGGACTTAGAATACTCAAACTATGTAAACCTGACAATAAACAACCCCATCTTTTTGGCACCCCACCACCCTTCTATAGAATATGTTTACAAAACTTAACAGGAAACGAACAATTAGTTAAACAAGACACTAAACTTATATACAAACTCCTTGTAGGGGCACAAGAATCTTTTTTAGGAACACGGATAAAACGAGGGTATAATCTTTTCATAACAGACTACACGCAAAGCTTCACAAACATTCACGCATTAAACGTTAAGCCACAAGCCAAACAAGTTACATTTAGGTTACTGTACAGTTTAACACCTATCATGAGTAGGCATTCAGCAATGAAAGCAGGCAAGGCGCCACCAAGGTGTAAACTGTGCAGTAACAACGCAATAGAAACAGAGGACCACTTGTTCTACACATGTAGGACAGTGGTCCCTACTTTAAACAAATTAAGAACACTGATAGCTTCCAAAACACCACGAACACTCAACATGTACCAAGCGGTCATGTTGAATACTTTACCTACATTACAGAGACAGACAGAACTTAAATTGTTAACTCTATTAGCTGAATTTAGATATTTAGTGTGGACATGTAGGAATAGGGCAGTACATGACGGCATACATTACAATAGTAGAATTTTCTTACAGATATACGAACAAATAACACATAACATAACGGAACAAATTTGAAATTTTTTTGTTGATTGTTTAAACAAATAATTATTTGACTCTTTAGTCATCACACAAAGCAAGTAGCTTTGTTGTAAATACTATAAATGTAAATACTCCTTAAAACATGTCCTCATTAATCATTTCATGGTAGGGGGTCACCACCCCGTTTGTTGATGTACCATTAATCATTTCATCATCCATGTTCAATTGTTATTGACTTGTAATATATTCTGGGGGGGGGGGGGAAGGGGGGGAAGGGTTTTTTTTGTGGGGGGGGGGGGGGTCATTATTGATGTGATATTTGTAAAAAATTTTGTAAATAACATTGTTTATACTGACCTGAATAAAGGTATTTAAAAAAAAAAAAAAAAAAAAAGTGTTCGTATCCAGAAACTGATAGCTAGATTTAGAAGTTCTTAGCGATAGGAATTCAGGAGAGTAGATTATCTGTGGTTAAATACTGAGATGAACATATTAGGAATAGAATAAGGGTGAACAGTAGGGATTGTGATAGGTGTTGGACTTCGATTTAAAACGGTAAGAGGAATGTTGAACTATTTTTTTTTTACTTTCAGCAACTTTGTCACAGGCTAATGACGCATCTATTTAAGGGAGAGAGCTACAGAAGAGAATATTGAAGCAAAGGCATAATTAAAGCTTAAAAAAGTGGATAACTTTTATTATCAGATAGCCAGGATGGGCTGTCATACCAAGAAGATGAGGCATTGCCATTAAACGAGACGGTATTGAACAAAGGGTTTACAGCACTGACATTGATGAAACATATCATGCGCTCTCTCTCATATAAGAGTAAGTATGAAGACGCCACCACAAGTGAATCTGATATTCATGAAACATCTCATGCGCTCTCTCATTTTAGAGTAAGTATGGTGGAGGCCATTTTGGTGTTGGACATTGTTTGATTATTTCAGGTGTAGCTATTGAAATCTTATATGCTGCATTTAAAGGAGTTAAACCTAACTAGGTTGAGATTGGGTGAGAACATGACTCCAAGGATTTAGAACTGTTGTAGAAAATATGAGAAAAAATCGTGTAAAATGAGAAGGAACTTTAGTAGGCTAGGTATACAACGAAATACGCAAGAGGCTACAGGAGAAACAATATATATATCTATGCTTTGAGATATTTGATTGAATCAAGTGGAAGACTTGAGGACATTGTAATTGAGAACTGTATCTGATGAATTATGTTGGTTGATCTTGGATTATCTTATGTAAATAAAAGTTGTTTTCGAAATTGAATCACATCACTCCGGTTGCTTTGATGTGTGAAGAGATTAAGGAATGGAGAGTTATTAGAAGTGAGTAATAGGAGAGATAGAAATAATAGAACACCCTATACGCATCAGTCGCTGCTCACCACCAAGGAGGGAAGAACGTGGTCTGGGTTGAACAAAAGACGAACCTTATATCATCTAGGAATCACCATCTCTGGCGGAACAAGGGGGCCAGTAGGAGAAATAGTCTCACTTGGAGGAAAGATAAAAAAGAAAGTGAATGATAGATAACTAGGCCTGCCTCTGTCACCTTGTTAAAATAGATAATAAAAGAAACACCCACGCTGCTACATAACTATTGCATAGGAACCTACACTGGGAAAATAGTGCAATAATAAAATCTCACAAGAACTGCTCACAATATACCAATATGAAAACGAAAGTCAGCTGAGGACAAACATTCTCCCTTGACAATGTAATACCTACACAGAAATTAATTTTCAAATTGTTAGAAGATTAAAGCATTTATTCTAAATCTGGTTCTACAAGAAAATGCTATGTATTCTATCAACTTACAATTAAAGAAAACATGTACAACCTAGGGGTACAAATATCAACATTATTTAATTATGAACAATTCAACAAAACATGATGAGAAATAATTATGTTGTGCTCTTTCTGCTGCATGATAGCAATAATTCTCCTGTAGTCATTTCATTCCTTTTCAACGTCATTGAATCTTTGTAGTCAAATTTACCATGAATTATGGTCAATGCACCATGGAAAAATTTAAGACCTGCATGCTCTTTTAATGGGTGTTCAATTTAGCTTATAGGTGCAATGCATACTTTTTCTATATTTTCCTTAAAAGCTGCCAGGATTTTTTTCATTGTTTGTCTCAACTTAGACCAACAGTATAGTGAGGACAGAGAGACAATAAATGGCATTTCAAAGACATTGCAAGCATTAAAAGTAACAACAAAATATGCAGTGAATATTAACTATTGAAGGATGGAAAGACAAAGGCTCGTTAAGTTTTAAGTATATGTCCCAAAACTGCTGCATATTTAAAAAAAAAAAATACAACAACATAAAAGGACACAACTGACATATTTCTGAAGAGAATATATGACAACATTTTCTGAATGCTGTAAACTAGGCAACATGTCTAAATTATATGAAAAATAAAATGTTACATTCCTGTTTCAAAATGTCATTCCAAACAATAAAGAGTAATAATCCAGCTTCAAAAGCTTCCACTACATGAAGAGACAGCCTTTATTATCCTAACCCTTCTTTCTCCCAATGGAACATGGAGCCACCAGTGCAGCTGGCAGCCTGCACCTAAGCATTCATATGCTAATGCAGCAGTGGTTTCTGTAGCAAGTTGTTTAACATGAGGCCCATACACAACCTCATATTAGGTGCCCCATATGGGAGCCGCGCTAGCGTAGTGATTACCACACTGCGCTGGCGATCAGGTGATCCAAGTTCGCGCCCTGGCGAGGACATTTGGAAGAGTGTCTTCGACCGAGGCTTGTACTGGATTAATTAGAGTCCTGGCAAAGACATTTGAAGGTGTGCCTTTGACCGAGGACTGGGGTAGCCTGAGCGACACCTGAGCGACTCCTGAGCACAAACCCTGGCTGCTTTACAGCCTTATCTTATCACTAAACAGAACAAAAACATTACTTGAGGAAAATACTGAGACTAAATGTCGTCTGCCATCCTCATCATAATTTTCCTTTCCACAACTGCAGCTGGTCCCTAATGCAGGAAGCTAACACCAAAGCATTCATAGCTCTTGTAGTGGTTGTTTCTGTTTGATATGATGAGGCTGCCAGTCCCAGGCACAACCTCATGTCTCATGCCAGCGTGAGCAGTAGTCCTATTCTCTCTATCTACTCAGATACCCCTCCCCCTCCCCTCCTGGAAACTATATGGGGACGAAACTTCATACCAAGATGGAAAAACACCTGAAGTGTTGCGGGCAAGATAAAGGACTGTTGCCAACATTGAACTTCAACTCAAAGGTCAAGTCAGTCATATTGTGTGCCTCTGAAACAAAGAGAACAACAAAAACAACAACTAAGAAGTTAAAGACTTTCATAAATGGGTGCTCACACAGAACAGAAGGATTGAGATGGTACAGCAAGATCACCCATGTGAAACTGATGACGAGAGCCTGACAAGTATCAGTGGCACAAGAGATAAGAAAAAGATGCTGGTGATAGATTAGACACACACTCAGGAAACCTGTTGATAGCATTGCCGAGCAGTCCTCATTGTGGAATACCCAGGGCAAGAGAAATACAGACAAATCAAAGAACATATGGAGGAGAGAGCTTGAGATAGAAATAAAAATGAGGAAGACATTGATGGCAGGAAGACTTTCCATGTGTTTGTTGTAGGACCATGCTCCTACTGAATGTTGGACTTTACTGTGTTAACAGGCTAATGTCAAGGACATACATACCATATGACACTAGGACTCGTGTAATGATGTTAGCCACTTCTATAGTGTGCATTTTATAATTTCACATTAATTTAAGGGTATTCTATAAAGTTTAGAGGTTTTCGCGCTTCACGGTGATGAACGCAAATTGATAGAGTTGTCTAGGATAAAGTATGACGTGGTGAGTTGTTAAGGCACCGCTTGACAACATATTACATTGAGGCTTCAGACCCTGAATGTCGTCCGAGATAGGCGCATTGTTAATAGCTCCTGTTTGGTATTATATTGTGCAGTAGTTTCTTCACGGAGATAAACGGTAGGGTCAGTTATCTCGTATTATGGATGCAAGAGCGAAGCATTCCAATTTGTTTGTATGAATTTCCTTAGATGAGGAACTGCAGGTATTTATGTTATGATTTGTCAGAATCATTAGTATTCGCCAGAAGTATAGTAGTTCGTTACCGGATTTACCGACACAAGGAAATCGCGTGTAAACCACAGGACATTTTGACGTTAAAGGATTTATTTGAAGAAGACTGGAATAACTGCACGGAGCTGATGTATTCTTATTTATGCAAATGTCAATTGATGAAATGTCTTGTTTATTAAACTATGTACATATCTATGGACCCATACATAAGAAGCGTTGTGGAGTCCATTACTGTTGAATTCGAAGTTCACCCCACCATTCGCGATTCACCATCAAGTACGATCACTTAAAAGGGAATAAGATACTAACGACCTGAAAGAATACTGTCAAGAATACTGTAAGAATTTAATATGACAAAAACGACAGTCAACCAATAATAACCAACTGGTTTTCAATGAAAATAGACTGCAACAATCTGGTGGCCAGTGTGGGGACGAAAATTTTTTCTTCCAAGTTACCGAATTCTCATTCACATTGCCAAGAACTGTTTATAATCAACGTGCGCTCACGTGATTTGAGCACGATATGAACCATTGCGCATGTGTCATAAAGGTCACACTGACGTCATCATCGCTGCAAGTTGAAAGTCAAGTAGTGGCCGGTAACAATTGTATCGAATGTCAAGTCAAAATGAATCATCAAGTCAATATACGAGGAATGAATCAAGAAAAACAAGATCGATCTAACATTGAAGTACAGTTCTCAACATCTGGTCATTCCGTTGATACATGCCAGCACTGAACGAGGAAGCTATTCGTACACAAAAAAAGCTAAGTAGCATACCCGTTGTTGGTCCAATCAGCAAACAGTAGTCCATTTGCTGTTTCTAGGCATGTTTATTTAATATTGTCCTTATATGTTCCATGGTTTGTGAAATGCTTGTACGTTATTGGTGTTTGTCTAAGCGGGCGGTTGGTTCGGGAATTCTAGATGTCTACAATGTCGCTTCGCAGACCGTAGAATCTAGAATCATTCGATAGGAAACCGTCCGCTAAAGGGCTGCGGCATACTTTGTTCGTCCTCGAATTCAGTCGAATAGTATTTGTTAGCTGTGAAGTTTTGTATATGCATGTTGTATTATCTTTGTCTTTAGTTTTATTATAATTGAGTTTTTGTCCGCTGTTCGTAATATGTCCGTTAACCCTGACCTTGCTATCTTTAATTTTGACACATAGAACTGTGACGTCATTTGTAAGGGTTCATGTTTTGTTAACTTTTCGGTAGAATTTTTTGTGCTCTGACCTATATCCTCAGTTCAGTATACTGTGATGTTTATTTAGTTGTAAAACCATTTTAATGTTGGTAATTCGACTTCTCTTGTGAAAATTGTGTTGTCAAACTTTTTAGTTACTAATTGTATATGTTCTTCATTAATAACATTAATATTATTATAAGATAAATATATAATAAATAATATACCACTTATAGGTAATTAATTGAAAATATTTGATACAGGAAATATTTTCTGGGTGTTTTTTCTAGTGGTGCAAGTAGCAACTATTTTTTCTGCCTGAGTATGGCATAATATGATAGATATTGAATAAAAGTAACTTTTATTTTATAATTGACTTGTAGGTCACACTATAAGTAGATGATAGACTAAGGGAGTTAAAGTACAATGAATATGTTAAGCATATGAATGGGTAATTAGGTGACGGGGCTAGTCACAGTACCTTATTCACCATTGGGGTATATATAATTGAGTATATCAATATTGGAGATTTATATAATTGACTGACTAAGGAATATTGCGTTATTGCGCATACATATAATAAGTTAATTTACTCAGGGAGTCATATATATATATATATATATATATATATATATATATATATATATATATATATATATATATATATATATATATATATATATATATATATATATATATATATATATATATATATATATATATATATAGTTACTATGGATATTTTTGAACATTTTCTCCAGGAGGGAGATAGATTAGGTTTATTGGGTGCAAGCTGTGAGGAATATGCCATAGGACATTTCTTGATTCAAATGAGCCATGATCTTGAGGAGTTTGCTTGGAGTGTATGTAGATATGCCCCTTCACAGAAGAAAGCAGTGAGACTTTATAAACTATTATCCACTGTTTTTTATGATGAAGGTAAAATGACTACTCAGGAATGTAGTAGTATTGAGTTGAATGAGTTGAAGGAAACAATAACGAGGCATAAGGATAGGGAGATTGCCCTTACTAATGAGCTGATACAGCAAAAAGGTGAATATGAGAAGTTATCAGCAATGGATTTTGAAATTGCTAGATCGAATAATAATTTGTCGGTGTTGATAGTAGACCTTACTAAATGTCGTAGTCAGAAGAAAGAATTAGAAGCCTCATTAGAATCCACCATGGAAAAAAATAAAGCGTTGGAGTCTGAGGTTAAGAAACTTGCATTGAAAATTTCACAAGATAATGCCTCATCTTACCAAAGAAAACTTCATGCACAGTGTGCACACATTCAGTCGTTGTTATCTGAGGTTGAGCGACTGAAATCACTTGATCAGACAAATGTAGCTTTAAAACTAGAAACTATCAGACAATCCGTTAAGATTCAAGAGCTTACTTCCGAAGTAGCTCGATTGCAGCCACAGGTGTTGGTAGAACAAAAGAAAAAATTAAAGAAAATAGCACGACAGAGGAGAGCAAAGATAGAAAAAAACATAGAAAAGAGAGTACATATAGAGTCTCAGTCTCATGCTGCTCAGCTTAATGACTTGAAGTTGGAAGTGAGTCAACTGAAGTTAACTCAGAACGAAGAGATGGTAACTCATGACGATGAACATCCACATGTTCAACACAAAAGTAAGTATGAGGACCAATTGACTACATCAAAATCATTACTGCAGGGTGAGGTAAATGAAAATATTGCATTAATACAAATGCAGGTCAAGCAAAGTGAAGAAATCTCACAGCTAAATGGTGAAATTACTAATTTAAAAAAAGGGTTGATGGTCTGCTGGATATGATATTGGTGTGGCGCTGGCTATTGCACGCCACACGCTAGAAAATATATAGGATTTTGGTGCTGATGAGCGCTGCACGATAGTAATTTGTCGATATGTGTATTGCGCACATGACGTGAGCAGTGTGGAGGAAAAATGGACAGAGCGTGTGTTGACCCTGAATGGGCGGCTTGTGTGTGTGTTCTGCCCAATGGCAGAAATATGGGGAATGTTAACAGAGAAGTGTCTTGAAACATATTAATGTTTATTAAATACAACGGAAGGTAGGAAGATGAATGAGGTAATGTTTATATGGACCTACGGATTAGAGAAGTTGCCGAATCTACCTAATTATGCATGCTGTGTAATGATGTATTGTCTACGTGAATAAATAATGGAATGTTACTAAAATATCCAGCTGTTATATTGATCGTTGTGTGGAATCTTTGAGATATAGAAAGTATCGTTAATGAACTATTGTGGCTGTCCTGAATCTTGTGGACCTATGATATATAAACCTAGACACAGTGTGAAAACGAGCACAAACAATCAACTGAAGAATATAAACTTTTAACGCCACAGATATGGGAGGCTCGTTCCGTTGGAGAGGAATTAATTGTTTGGAATATGTACAATGCTATACTGTGGAAAGTACGCAAGATATTAAGCACACGTATTTGTGGAATCAATAGAAATTGCAGTTTTTCGTACGAGGTCATGCCACGACCTTGGACTGTTGGGAAGACGTTATTACCAAACAACATATATTCTATTAAAGTCGCTGAACAGACATTTGACTGCCTACGAACAGATATGAAATTTCGACACAATATATTGCGGTCACAAGTTACTATGACGAATATTGTCACCTCGAGGCCATTTCGCGTTGAATCGTTGTAGTGAACCATTACATCAAGATCACCTGAACGGACTTGTAAATCCTAAAGTAAAGTTACCAGTGGACATTTATTATACCAATAATATGAATCGTGAGAATTATGACGGTATCCAGAACCAGTCTTTTGGGTCTTTCAAGTCTGACAAGTCTTTCAACCCTGATGTCCGAGAAATCATTTCGGTGGTCTGCAATGGTCAAGAAGGATGATTTAATCTATTACGTACGTCATCGAACAGATTTGCTGACCACTTGGATTTCGTAATCAGGAACATGGAACGTCTTGAACAGGACACTTATACGCGTTGAGCAACTCAGACTTTACATTCTTTCCTTGACCCGTGTTTATTGCATAGATTCAAGGCTACTTTGCGAGGTTGATGCGTCTTGTCTACAACGAGGATTGGCGGTCGTTGATTTTAATCATATAAGTGAATATATGTTTGTAAGGTCATGGTCTCCGGTCCTAAAAATGTCAGGCACATCTTATTTTTGTGTATCTTTTATGTTTTATGTTTTCTTGTGGGAGACACTCAATTATATCTTTGGATGAATTTAGTTGTCGTCGTTCTATAGATTTTGATTGTATTGATCTCTTTCAGGGATTCAGCATTTAGTGCTGTCGTATTTCCGCTCTGACTGAGATTAATATTTTCTTAGTTGTTTAGCTGTGCTGTCACGTAACATATTGTCGTGGAATTCTTATTTAGTTCAGTATGATTATGTTCGTACCTGTAGTTCTTCTCTGACTTTCTTTTTAATATGTACAGCAGTTCTATGTGATTGTATCTCGTCCTGTACTGTTCATTGACGGTGGAAACAACTGTTTTATTATATTGTAGGATTTTATGACTTTTTACATTGTTGTCTCTTTCCTGATTTGTTTCCAGCGTTGTCTTTTAGTCTTTTGTCTAATGTGATGTTATGGCATGCTTTGACATAGGTATTAATGGCGATATTTAGTACTTGAAGATGATTATATTATATTGTTAATTGCTGATATGTTAATATATACAATTATTTCAGATACTCTGAGATAGTGTGGATAAGTATCATATACTTCAGAGACAAGTATATCACACAAAACGAATAAATACTGTATATACAGTTGGTGTTGAAAAAGGTTTGAATTACCTTACGACAAAGTATAGTCATTGGGCAACAAGTGGGAGAGATATACATTTTGAATCTATAGCCCATTACTCTTTAATTTCATTATGGCGGACTTTGTGAAGGTAAAGGCGGGATTTATACAGAATGGGAAGGACTTGAATTTCTCGGGTGATGATCTTATAGCCTATGTAAATAAAGAAATAGCGGAATACAAAGAAGAGAAAGAAAAAGAAGAAAAAAGACAAGAGAAAGAAAGAGAAGAAAACAGAGAAGAGAAAGAAAAAGAAGAAAAAAGACAAGAGAAAGAAAGAGAAAGAGAAGAGAGGGAACATGAGAGAATGGAGAGAATTCGTTTAGCAGAAATTGCTGCAGAACAAGCGAAATTTGATAGAGAAAAAACTTTTGAGTTAGAAAAATTGCGCTTACAATCTTCTTTTTCTAGGGAATCTTCTGGTACTGGATCGTCGAAGATCATTAATTTAAAATTACCAAATTTTTCTTCATTGCATGACGATATAGGATTCTTTCTTTTGAGATTTGAATCAAGAGTTACGGCTTTAAATTTACCTAAGGCCTCATGGCCTGAACATTTTGTCGGGTTACTTACTGGTGAAAGTTTACAAACTTTTTTTAACATTGCCGATGACAAAAGAAACGACTATGAATCCATAAAATCAGTATTTCTTCGCAAATATTGTTTAGACGAGGAAGGATATCGTTTAAAATTTAAATCGATGGGTCCTGTGGAAGGTAAGGATGTCGAAGACTTTGTGTCTTCAGTGAAGATGTGTCTAAACAGATGGATTGAACTGTCTAATATTACTAAATCTTTTGAAGGACTTTATGATCTCATCTTAAGAGACAAAATTTTATCTTCTGTGAATACGGAAATTTTCTCATTTCTTCAAGAAAGGAAGCCTACCGATATAGGAGAAATGGAAAAATTAGCTCAACAATTTTCGGTCGCACACCCAAACTTGCCTTTAGGTAAGACGAAGGTCCTAGAAACTTTGCCAGCTTGTGCGGTCACTCATGATAGATCACGCACTCGCAGCATGGACCGACGGTATAGGGAAGACTATCAAAATTCCTATAGAGGTAGATATAATTTCCCTCATAATCATTCGCCCTCACGGGGTATAGAGAGACGCAACTTTAAAAATAATAATAAAAAGTCATGGCAAAGAAATAATCAATACTCCAATAATAATTACACTCACAAACATCATTTTTCGGCACCCTCACGTAATGATTACAATAACAGTAATTACAATAACAAACATCATGTCTCACCACCATCTCGTGATGATTCTTCTCGCACGGACAAAAAGGGGTACTATCGGTCTGACTGTCCAGTGGATCGGAGAGGAACACATTTTTCTAGGAGTCAAAGTAGAGGAAGATCACAAGCTCACGCTTGTCAGATTAACGTTGGTAATGATAATATTTCCAATAATGAGAATAATACTCATGCCAATGCATGTAGTTTTCATTTAGAAAATAGTGGTAATTGCACAGAATGTATGACTCTATTTCAACCTGGATCTACTCCACGTCTGGGATGTGGACATGCTCTGCCAGTTTTGTCTTTAAATGATGGGGTTGGCTCACTCGTGATCCAGAGGTTTTGTTTTTGACACACCCGTTTCTATTTTACGTGACAGCGGATGCACCACCATTGGCCTAAGGAATGCACTAATTCCTTCTTCTTGCTTTACGGGAACCTCTATAAAGTGCGTAACTTTCGGTGGAACTGTTGAATCTTATCCGCTGGCAGATGTGGTAATAGATACTCCTTTCTTTTCGGGAAAAGTAAGAGTGTGTGCTCTCGATCGACCTTGTTGTGATTTACTTATCGGTAACATAAAGGGGGTTAAAGAGTGTTCTGAACAGGATATTATTGATTGGGAGAGAAATCATCCCTCCTTTGCTAACGCAATCACAACCAGAGCACAACAAGCTGCAGAGACAATTGAATTAAATTCTTCTATACACACTCAACACATTACAACTTGTCATTACATTGACAAAAATATATTTATAGCTAAACAACAAATAGATCCTTCTTTGGCACATTTTTTCCCATTAGCTATTGCTCGAACTATTAAACATTCTAAAAATGCAAGACATTGGTTTCAAATGCAGGATAATATTATGATACGATGTTTTGATAATTACTCTTTCATTCTCAAACAAGTTATAGTACCTACGCCATTTCGCGCACTAGTCTTGTCAAATGCGCATGACGTACCATTTGCTGGACATATGGGAATTTCCCGTACGGCTTATAGATTACTAAAATACTTTTATTGGCCTGGGGTAAATAAAGACATTTCAACTTATTGTAAATCTTGCGCTGAATGTCGAAGTGTTGCACGTAAGGGTGCACATCAATCAGCACCGTTACAGGTCACGGATATTGCTGTACGCCCTTTTTTCTAATTGGCTATTGATATCATAGGACATGGAGCGAATAGTCAACCACAGATTGAAATGGTATTTAGAGTCTGAGCAGATCCTGGTGCCGGAACAAGCTGGATTTAGAGAATGCTACAGTATAGAAGACCAAGTTACTTACTTGTCTCAAGCAATAGAAGATGCCTTCCAGGAGAAGAAAAAGGTCCTAACGATCTGGGTCGACTTCAAGCAGGCCTTTGACAAGGTGTGGAAAGATGGCCTCATTGCAAAACTTAGGAGAAGTGGAATCCAAGGCAACATGATGAAATGGATCCAGTCATACTTGCATAACAGGAGAACTAGAGTCACTCTTGACGGTCTGCAGAGCAGAAAAGTGTTGCTCCATCAGGGGGTACCTCAAGGAGGAGTAATTTCCCCAACACTCTTCCTTGTTTACATCAATGACCTGGTGAAAGATCTCCCTGCAGGAGTTAAAGCTGCCTTATATGCAGATGACCTAGTACTCTGGTGCGCTGATGAAAATGTCACCACAGCAAATTATAGAATGCAGCGGGCAGCAGACATGCTAGTGTCATGGGCAGAGAAATGGCTTATCACAATAAACACAGACAAAACCTCCACAACACTGTTCTCCCTCGCCCCCAAGGACAAATCAGCTAACATACACCTAGGGACAACCGTGATCAAGGAAGAAAGCTACCCCACCTATCTTGGGGTGACATTTGACCAAAGGCTTACATGGAATAAGCATATTGAAAACGCAGAAGGAAAGGCCCGAAGACGACTAGGCATACTCAGAAAATTAGCAGGTACCAACTGGGGAGCAAATGAACGAAATCTAAAGAAGATTTATAATGGAGTAATAAGACCACACTTAGAGTTTAGCTCAGCAGCATGGTCATCAGCTGCTAACTCACATCTGCAGTCTTTGGACAAGGTGCAAAATCAAGCTCTCAGGCTCATTACAGGAGCCATGAAAACTACACCAATAACAGAGATGCAGAAGGTTGCTGGATTACAGACATTGTCCCATAGAAGAGACACAAAAACCATGATCCAGATGGAAAAGTACAACAGTATGCCAATGCACCCAATGAAGGCAAGACTAGATGATCTGGCATTGGGACGTCTAAAGCGTAGCAGCTTTGTGCATCGGGGGAAAAGACTTATAAGACAGCATCAAGAAGACCTATCCATGAAGACAACACCACTGAAGCCCACC
Source organism: Oreohelix idahoensis (assembly GCA_024509875.1). Taxonomy (NCBI): domain Eukaryota; kingdom Metazoa; phylum Mollusca; class Gastropoda; order Stylommatophora; family Oreohelicidae; genus Oreohelix; species Oreohelix idahoensis. Next base: position 156,381 of record JAMPIV010009326.1, on the reverse strand, counting down.
CTATACCCTGTACCATGGGAGCAGGCCAGCAGTGCCCTCCAAATTAATACATCAGTCAGTGGTCTCACAAGTGGATGTGAGTATAATGATCTGCAAAAACGAACTGCTACATTGAGTATGATCCAAGAAAGCTATCCCGATCAATCATGGATACATGCCTATACAGATGGATCAGCAACTAATGCTGTTAGGAATGGAGGTGCCGGTATCTTTATCTCATATCCTGACAACCACTATGAGACTAGGCACATTCCCACTGGTAAATTCTGTTCCAACTATACAGCTGAGGTTCAAGCTCTAGAGCAAGCTGCAAATATGATTTATAACACCAACTCTGACTGCCACCAGGTAGTCATCCTCACAGATGCACTGTCTGTCCTGCAAGCTCTCAAGGGTGGTAAACTCCCGCATCTGAGAAATGAACTAAACAAGGTAGCTGCCAAAAAGAGAACCATACTTCAGTGGGTACCATCTCATTGTGGTGTACCCGGAAATGAAAAGGCAGATAAACTTGCAAAAAAGGGAGGAGAATGTGAACAAGAAGATAATGAAGTCACATACTTTGAGAAAAAGAGAGCTATCCAGACTATCAGAAGAGAACAGAACCAACCCAAAGACGACTATCACACTCTCGACCGGCAGGGACAGATAACTATTTTTCGACTCAGGACAGGGCATAACAAACTGAATAAACACATGCACAAGCTACGATTGTCTGCTTCACCACTGTGCACATGTGGATTAAACGAACAAACTGCTGAGCATGTTCTACAGGACTGTCCTCTGTATGACCAGTTAAGAAAGATATACTGGCCCAATGACTCAACACTAAACTCAAAGCTATATGGAGTTAAAGAGGAACTTCAAACAACAGTCGAATTCATCATGAGAACTCGTCTGACGGTGTAATCATCAAAGATGCGATCGCAAGAAGAAGAAGAAGATATCATAGGACCACTGTCTGTAAGGTCTACCAGAGGTTTTCAATACATATTAACATGTATTGACCTGTGTACGAGATGGCCAGAAGCCATTCTTTTAAAAAATATTACCACAGTGTCGGTAACAGATGCGTTGCTGTCTATATTTTCACGCATCGAGTTTCCGGAAGAAATCCTCTCTGATCATGTATCTCAGTTCGTGTCAGGTATGATGTCAGATGTTTTCAACACACTTCGTATCCGTCACTCTCTTAGTGCTATATTTCACCCTAGCTCTAACGGGGTCGTGGAACGTTGGAATGAGACATTAAAACAATTGTTGGGGAAGGTGACTACATCATTTCCTCAAGAATGGGATCGTTTTATTCCTGCTGTACTGTTTGCGTACAGAGAGGTTCCTAATCATACTGGTTTTTCGCCTTTTCAGTTGGTATTTGGTGCGAACCCAAGAGGACCAATGTCTCTCTTACATGATTTGTTAATGGAATCTGATGTGAATAATAATAATAAGAAATCCACTTATCAATACGTTACAGATTTACGCCAATATCTTGTGGATGCATGTCAGGTGGCGACTGAAGCATCTGAGATGGCAAAATATAAGACCAGATCTCGCATTAACCGAGATAGACGACTAACGTCTTTCTCAATCAATGACGATGTTTTTGTTCTCCTGCCACTCAAAGTAGATCACTTGTTAGTAACATGGCATGGTCCGTTTAAAGTGGTTGCAAAGAGAACGGACGTGGACTACGTCATCAATATGCGGGGTAAACAAAAAACATTCCATGTTAACATGCTCCTACCATACATCACTCGTCCTCCTCAGTTACAATTCATTTGTGATGCTATCATGAACCAACCTACCCATCATGCATCTATCGCGTTGGTGGATGAGGTGCAAACCAATTTCGCTGATGTACCTTCCACGTTTCCGGTAGCACCTATTAAGTCTTCGGAAACATGGAATGATGTTATAATTTGTACTGATTTACCTGCAGATCATGGGGATCAAATTCGTTCTATGTTGGTTTCCTTTCAGGATGTTTTGTCCGATCTTCCGGGACGTACTAACATTATCACACACGAAATCAAATTGTCAGATTACACCCCGATTTCATTAAGACCATACGCCGTTCCTCTACATGTTAGAGATCAGGTGGAAAGTGAAGTAGATGGTATGTTAAAACTGGGTATTATTTCACCGTCTGATTCACCTTTCTGTTTTCCTATGGTGGCAGTACAAAAGAAAGACAAGTCAATTCGTATTTGTATTGACTTTCGTCACCTTAACAAGGTGACCATATCCGATTCTGAACCAATGCCTTTGCTGGAGGATTTGTTGCCACGCCTATCATCCGCCACTTTCTTCAGCAAGTTTGACCTATCTAAAGGTTACTGGCAGATTCCTCTGGCTGATGTATCAAAACCTGTGACTGCTTTTGCCACTTCTCGTGGATTGTTTCATTACAATGTCATGTCTTTTGGTTTACGGAATGCTCCAGCGACATTTGTACGCATGATGCGTCGCGTTTTAGGTAATCGCACCGATCTCATTTCGTATATGGACGATATTTGCATTTTTCATGATACTTGGGAACAGCATATCGCTGGGATACAGTCGTTGCTCCAAACTCTCAGAGTACATAACCTCACAGCTCGACCTTCCAAAGTCGAAATTGGGTTTACTGAGATTTCATTTCTGGGTCATAAGATTGGCCGGCATACAATACAACCTGATGAGTCTACACTAAAAAGGGTACTGGATCTTGCCATACCAACTACTAAGAAACAAGTTCGTAGTTTGCTGGGACTCATAAACTTTTACCACAGGTTTATACCACGATTTTCCCTTTTAACTTCTGTTCTATCTGCTCTGACAAAAAAGGGTATGCCTGACAAAATAATATGGAACAAAGAGTGTGACCATGCCTTACAGAGCATCAAAACACAATTTTCAAAAAGTCCAATACTAAGACTACACCAACTTAAGACGACCTTTTCCTCGTTGTTACAGACGCATCTCTGAAAGGAATCGGGGGATGTTTAATGCAGACCTTGATGGCGAGTGCCACACCGATATTCTACCTCAGCAGAAACTTTCAGAGACAGAATCCAGATATCCAATTGTGGAAAGGAACTTTTGTCATTGGTATGGACATTACATAAACTACAGAAGTTCCTGGTGGTACACACATTAAATTATATACTGATCAAAAAGCCCTCACATATTAACAGACTTTTAAATCGACTAATGCACGTCTCACCCGATGGGCGCTCACAAATGCAGGGGTATGATTTTGACGTTTCTACCAATGCAGGAAAGGACAATGTCCTAGCTGACACCCTCTTTAGAGTTATGTAATAACTCGAATACGGAAGTGGACAATAATTACTTATTTATTCATATTGTTATTACTGACATTATTTTTTTTCCTTTAAAATCTAGATAGATATCATTTAATTGTTTGATAGTTAATCATAAGGCATTAGGGATAAGATGAATGATTTAATCTCGCTTCACATTATAATTGCCTGACTGAAAACTAAGTTTTCAGTTGTTCGGGGGGGGGGGGGGGTAATGTGGCCCTGGCTATTGCACGCCACACGCTAGAAAATATATAGGATTTTGGTGCTGATGAGCGCTGCACGATAGTAATTTGTCGATATGTGTATTGCGCACATGACGTGAGCAGTGTGGAGGAAAAATGGACAGAGCGTGTGTTGACCCTGAATGGGCGGCTTGTGTGTGTGTTCTGCCCAATGGTAGAAATATGGGAAATGTTAACAGAGAAGTGTCTTGAAACATATTAATGTTTATTAAATACAACGGAAGGTAGGAAGAGGAATGAGGTAATGTTTATATGGACCTACGGATTAGAGAAGTTGCCGAATCTACCTAATTATGCATGCTGTGTAATGATGTATTGTCTACGTGAATAAATAATGGAATGTTACTAAAATATCCAGCTGTTATATTGATCGTTGTGTGGAATCTTTGAGATATAGAAAGTATCGTTAATGAACTATTGTGGCTGTCCTGAATCTTGTGGACCTATGATATATAAACCTAGACACAGTGTGAAAACGAGCACAAACAATCAACTGAAGAATATAAACTTTTAACGCCACAATTGGACAACAAGATATTGTCCAAAAACAGGTATGATAGACCTATGGTACGACATGCCTCATGTACTAAGGGTGATACTAAGGTATCAACACACCCAGCGAAAATTATCAAATCATTTCGAGGCAAGTACACTGTTGCGTGCATATTTTGACGCACATTTTACAAAAATCGATATGGCTATTTAATATGGGAAAAATATAGACATGCATTCATTTGTGTATGAAAATGCTGTTTATGGTAAAAGCGAGATAATCCATGTTTGATTCACACTTTTGATTATAGGAGTAATCGTTCTGGATATTGATCCAGCGCAAGGATATTGCGCTTGCGTTTGTACTTATTTTTTAGGGCCAGAAAATATATTAATTTGCTTATTGTGTTTATGGCCTGAATTCATATGTATTACATATTATTAGTACAAGTAGAATCAGTCCTATATTGTATATTTTGGATGGGTAGGAGGGACTAGATTCTTGCTAGCGGAAGTATGAGTTGTCTTGACAAGTCGTGATGAGTTCCGATGTACTGCTTACAAATGGCGGGGTACGTTTTTCTAGAGCTGGTCCTTTCGTCAGAAAAAAATGTCTTACGAAGTGGTTTTTCTTCTGAAGGAGATGGTGTCTCTACGATAGTTTGTGTTAGAGACTCTCCTTATGTCAGTATATAGATGATTCGGACTCCAGGTAAACCCAGCTCCTATTTTTGATGATCTCTCGTCGGTTAGGCCTAGCTTGACTTTTGTGCTTCGTTATGCTAGTGTCGTGTTTTGTATCGACGAAGATGACAGATTTTCCTGCAGCGGTTATGGCTACGTGAATTAACCTGATCACCGTAGAGCTGTATGGAAACATTTATGAAATCCTTTATATACCCATTATAAATTAACTCTGGCTTATATTCTCCTTCCTATGAATGAGTGAACGACAACTCAGGGAGGCAGCCATGTTGGATTTCGGTCATCATATGTTTTGATCACTGCCAAGAGAACAGATTATTTATCTTATTATCGGACAGTGACAGGGAGATCTCAATCTTGCTAGAAACCCCCTTTCGTGGTTTCATAATATATACTACAAACTATGGACGTCAAGTAACTTTGGTTATTTATCGATCCGCCTTCACTGACGCGTTTAGTCAGATAGGGGGATGTGGCCATAATGTATCATGACATTGAACTTTTGATGTACTGCCCATTATTTCTGAATGTGTCATGACTTCAGATCTGCTATGTATACCTACAAATTGATATGTCAACGAACCATGATGTACTCGTATGTCCCAGTGTGTACGTCTGAATAAATTGAGTAAACTAAGATTCCAGCAGTCTGCATTGGTGCCTTGTAGACACAAGTGTGAGTGGTTATATTGGTCAGCACACGAACAGTACACCATTCGCGGTAATCACACTCTACACTTCTACTTCATACATACACCATCCTGCGTCGGCTGAAGTGACCAAGTTTAGGGCCTGCTTCCCCTGGAGCCTTTGCCTTCCCTAACTCAGGACTAGGGTGAGTTACCCATTTACAGCTGGGTAGACTGGAGCATGCCTGATCTCAACAACACACCACTCTTCCTTACAGAGCAGACAGACTGATACTTTACAGTGTGTGTGAAAGCAACTTTACAGAGTGGAAAGAACAAAGTTTTACAGTGGCGAGCCAGATTCCTGGGTCCAGCTTACGCAGTTTTGTGTTGAGAATCACAGTTTACAGCTGAAAGAACATTTGTTTGAACACATCAACACCAGTAGGACAGCTATACAGTCGATGTCAGCTTGACCTGTATTACCGATAGGATGCTGTATCTAGGTCAGCGCTTGTTGACAGTTTTTCGCTGTACAGACAGTATTACACAGGACAGTGGTATCAAGTGTAGAAAATATCTGGAGCAATATTGTTGACATTTCTCAACGTACAGAAGAATCACAGTGTTGTTGAACATAAAGTGCATAGTTCATCGTTGGATCTTCATATGCTCAACAGAGAAAAATTGACAGTGTAATAGTTTAAAATTAAATCTATTACTGAATAAAGTGGCAAGTTATTAGTATTAAAATAAACTGTGCCTGCTTTACAACACTATACCTGCAACACATTCCATTCATGACATAAATGATATTGTATGCTATATGCTATTTATGCTTACATGTTATTTGTTTATATGTGTAGGGGTTTATATGTTGCGGGCCTGACTAGAACAGGAAATACCGAGTGATATTGGTCTTGTTCTGGAGTTCGATAGGGAGCAATTTCTTAATTGAAATTTGCATGCAACATAGTTTGCAAATATTTGGTTAGTTGTGACGACTGTTTCATATTTGTATTTGTAACATTTTTTGTGTTCCTTAGTTTTGTTTGATTTGTTTGTATAATTGTAGGTCTCATCTTTTCTTTCATTTCAGTTTTTTACACCCTTATGTTTATACACTGTGGCGTTATTTGTCTTGTTATCTTATGGCAGTTATCATCACGGTTTCTGTGATCATTTTTTTCATTTCTCCTATTTAATTTAATTTGATCTCTGCAAATGTTTTCAGATTGTCTTTTCTTGTTTGTCATTTGTAATGTCTTTAGTTGACATATGACGTATAGTGGTATACACTGATAGTATAGTACAGATCAGTACTTTCTGATTGTTATTGTTATAAAACAAAATGTACAAGACCTTTGTAAGGCTTGTCTCCCAAAGTGATTGGTAAAGGGAAATATTTTTTCTACAGGTACTCAAGTGATCTTTGATTACATTGAGGTATACAAGACCTTTGTAAGGCTTGTCTCCCAAAGTGATTGGTAAAGGGAAATATTTTTTCCACAGGTACTCAAGTGATCTTTGATTACATTGAGGTATACAAGACCTTTGTAAGGCTTGTCTCCCAAAGTGATTGGTAAAGGGAAATATTTTTTTCCACAGGTACTCAAGTGATCTTTGATTACATTGAGGTATACAAGACCTTTGTAAGGCTTGTCCCCACAGTATTTGAGATACAATTATTGTTGTCCACAGGTACTCAAGTTATCATTGGTTATTATAAACCATACAAGTTTGGACTAAGACTAAGTCTAAGGTATAGACTTGTCTCCCATTAACTTGAAAGAGGGTAATTTATTTACTTTTTCAGGTTTCTGATTTAAGAAGACAATATGTCTACATTAGATTATTTTATTGCACAAGGAAAATCTCTTGATAAGACTGGAAAAGACTTAGAACAATGGGCTGTTGCTCAATATGACAAAGCATTAGCTGCAGAAGAGAAAAAAACTGCTGCTGCTGTTGAAGAAAAAAAAGCTGCGGCTGAGGAGAGAAAACTTCAAATAGAAGAAAAAAAAGCTGCTGCAGAAGAAAGGAAAGCTTAGCTGAAGAAAAAAGATTAGAAAAAGAAGCTGATACTGCTGCTGAACTTAAGAAATTGCAGATGCAAGTGGAGGAAAGGAGATTTGAGGCAGAACAGAAAAATTAGAAGCTGATGCAGAGCAGAAAAAATTAGAAGTTGCTGCAGAACAGAAAAAATTAGAAGTTGCTGCAGAACAGAAAAAATTAGAAGCTGCTGCAGAACAGAAAAAATTAGAAGCTGCTGCAGAACAGAAAAAACTAGAAGTTGCTGCTGCTGCAGAACAGAAAAAATTAGAAGCTGCTGCAGAACAGAAAAGATTAGATAGAGAAGCTGAAGAGAGAAAAGCAATAAGAGAACATGAGTTTGAATTAGAGAAATTAAAATTGACATGTATGAGTAATGTTAATCAGGCATCTGGTGGTAATGGTAAACCCTTTGTGTACAAGGTCAAGGTACCAGCGTTTAACCCTACCAGTGATGACATAACATTTTGGCTTTCTAGATTTGAACGGGCTTGTCGATCTCATAATGTTGACAAATCACAGTATGTGAATCAGTTGTCTGAAAATCTAAAAGGGGAGTCTCTGAGTAAGTTATATTTTGTTGAAGAGGCCGACAAAGATAATTATGATGCTGTTAGGGCAGCTTTGATAAAGAGATATCAGCTGTCTGAGGAAGGTTATCGTCTTTTGTTTAAAACAATGAGACCTGAGGTAGGTGTAGAATTCTCAGATTTCATCTCAAAAGCACGAATTACACTTTCACGATGGATTGAATTATCCAAAACAGAGAAAACATTTGATGGTCTTACGGATTTATTGCTAAGAGACAAGGTCATGTCTTCTGTAAATAAATCATTCCTAGAGTTCTTACATGAGCGTAAACCTAGTACAATAAAGCAAATGGAAGAATATTGTGACCAGTATGCCACGGCACACCCTGACATGATTCTTAGTAACTCTAACATTAAAGAGAGTATGCCAGTTGCTTCGGCAACAGAATATAATCAGAATTACTCACACAAATTCCAAGGAGCTAAAAATAAATTTGATAAAAAGGTTAATTGGAATAAGTATCAAAACCAAGATAACCACTCAAATCAGAGTTCTTCTTCGAAGAACTGGAATCGGGCTGATAGTCCTCGACACGCGAGGGGTACCCATAATGTTAGAAATTCTCGGAAAGGGAGTAGCTATAGGAACTACCCAAGTGCTTCATGGAGACAAAAGAAACAATATTACAGGGATACTCAATATAATGAGCATGATGATTATGATCATGAATATTATGATTCAAACCCAAATAGGGGTTATAACAGAGGCAATAATAATTATAGAGACAATTATAACCGAGGTAGATCACAACACAAAAGACATGGTAAATCTTATTACCAGGCTAACTCTGCACAACAGGAGTTCCACGACACCGATAATCAGAATAATGATAAAAAAGACTCCAATAGTGTAGCAAATTCCGCTTTCGATTTTGCTAGAGCATCTGAGTGTTCGCAATGCAAAACATTATTCGATCCAACCACAGTGTCTACTTTAAGCTGCGGTCACCCGCTTCCCGCTCTCCATGCGTCAATTGCGCATAATGGAAGGGGTGCTCTTGTCTTTAATAGGGGCCTAATAGATGGTACTCCGGTATCAATTCTTTTCGACTCGGGGTGCACTACCATTGGAGTGAGGCAATCACTCGTAAATCCTTCTCGAGCTACAGGCAATATAGTCAAATGTGTAACATTTGGTGGCACATTGGAGAAGTACTCCACTGCCATTATCAATATTGCTACGCCTTTCTTTACAGGAGAGGTGCAAGCATGTCTCTTGCCGAATCCGATCGCTGATCTTATCATCGGTCGCATTCATGGAGTGAAAGAATGCACTCCACAGCAAATTTCTAATTGGGAAAATGTTAATATGCAATCTGCTAATGCAGTAATCACTAGGGCTCAAGCTCTTAATATGCCACAATCTTCACATTCTGAAGATAATGATGCGCAGATCCAAGATGATCCCTTGGAGATTTCCCACGATTCCTTTATCAAACAGCAGGAAGATGATCCTACTCTAAAGAAATTCTTTACTCTGGCAACAAAAGGTGATCCGAATAAGGATACAAATCGTAAATCTTGGATTACGATGAAGAATGGCGTACTTGTACGTATGGTACAAGACTCCGCTAAGTCCATTCATTCTCAAATCCTTGTGCCTAAAAATATGAGAGTTAAAATCTTACAGCACGCTCATGATTCGCAGTGTGCTGGACATATGGGTTTTTCCCGTACTAAAGCTAGAGTTCTTCAATCTTTCTTTTGGCCTGCTGTGAATAAGGACATACGAATCTATTGTCGATCTTGTAAAGTATGTCAAGAGATTAAATCCAGAGGTCCACGCCATGATGCACCTATTCAGGCTGCAGACATTCCCATTCGGCCATTTCAAAAAATGGCGATAGACATCATTGGTCCATTTAAGATAAAGTCTGCTAGAGGACACCAATTTATTTTGACGTGTGTTGATATGTGCACACGTTGGCCGGAGGCTGTTCCTCTAAAGAGCATAACTACTGCTGATGTCGCAGATGCTCTTTGGTTAATATTTTCTCGTCTGGGGTTTCCAGCAGAAATATTATCCGACCATGGTACCCAACTCATATCGGATACCATGTCTCAAGTAATGTCGACTCTGAAGATAGAGAGATCGCTGAGTAGTATTTATCATCCTATGTCCAATGGGATGGTGGAACGTTTGAATAGAACTCTGAAAAACCTACTAGGTAAGATAACAGAAGATCATCCTCAGGATTGGGATAGGGTTTTACCCGCGGCTCTCTTTGCATATAGAGAGGTCGCCAACGAACATACAGGATTTTCTCCCTTTGAACTTGTCTTTGGCGCGAAACCGCGAGGTCCTATGTCCTTACTTCATGATCTTATAACTGCTGATAATATTGTCGATGACACAAAATCCTCTTATGAATATGTCATCGCACTTAGACACAAGATTATTGAAGCATGCAAATTGGCAACTGCTTCTTCTGAATTTGCGAAACAGAAGGCAAGGGAATTTGCCAATAAAAAGAGATGTTTGCGTCAACTTTGTCCAGGTGACAAAGCATTTGTCTTGCTACCTTGTAGGGAAAATAGACTTCTCATTTCTTGGAAAGGTCCGTACGATATAATATCAAAAGTTTCCGATGTTGACTATATCGTCGATATTGACGGGAAGCGTAAAACCTTCCACATCAACATGCTCACGGAATTCCATGAACGTCCTGATTATTTACAACCTGTTTTCCAGGCAACGGACGATTTTCCAGTCCAACATGGACAGTACTCATCTCTGTCAGTAATACAGGATGAGGAAACGAGTTTCTCGGATGTAAATTTACCTTTTCCAATGATTCCTCTTCACTCTAATGAATCATGGAAAGATGTTGCAATTTCTCCAGAATTATCTCCAGGAGAGCAGAAACAAGTTTCTACTATGTTAGAACAATTTCAGGATGTCCTTACTGACATTCCTGGTCAAACTGATGTCATTCAACATGACATTATTCTTACTGACCATAGTCCTATAAGAGTCAGACCGTATCCTATCCCGATACATTTTCAAGCACAGGTAGAGAAAGAGTTAGATGAGATGATAGAGTTAAAAATTATTGAACCATCCACATCAGCATATTCTTCGCCGATGGTTATAGTACGGAAAAAAGACAATAACATACGTCTTTGCGTGGATTATCGCAAATTGAATCAAGTGACTAAATTCGATGCTGAACCTATGCCTTTACTAGAAGAGCTACTTACGAGACTATCGAATTCTCACTTCTTTACTAAACTCGATTTGTCTAAGGGATATTGGCAAGTGCCACTATCCGAACACGCCAAACCGTTTACTGCTTTTTCGACGCCTAGGGGTCTATTCCAATGGAATTTCATGCCTTTCGGTCTTATGAACGCCCCTGCTACATTTGTACGCATGATGCGTCGAATCCTATCTCATCGCTCAGATGTCATTGCGTATCTTGATGACATCTGTCTTTTCAGTGATACTTGGAACGATCACTATAATGGTATAAATGAACTATTGTCTATCTTACGCGAGCATAACCTGACAGCGAAACCATCGAAAGCATGTATTGGTTTTAGCGAAATATCTTTCTTAGGACACCGTGTTGGTCATGGGTTCCTAAAAACAGAAGACCATAATACAAGTAAGATACTTAACATTTCTATTCCTAAGACTAAAAAGCAAGTACGAAGTCTCTTAGGTCTAATACAATTTTATGGACGATTCATCCCGAATCTGTCCTCCATTATGTCACCTCTTTCTTCCTTGCTAAAGAAAGGGTCTCCTAATGTAGTCCATTGGACTCAAGAATGTCAATCCTCTTTGGATAAGGTTAAAACTATGTTTTCTACTTCACCTATCCTAGTATTGCCTTCTAAGGATAAGACATTTATTCTTCGTAGTGACGCTTCATCCACCGGGATTGGAGCTGCACTAATGCAAGAGTACTCTGGAACTCTGCATCCTGTGATGTATATTTCTCGGAAATTAAATGCCGCAGAGAAGAATTACTCGGTCCTAGACCGTGAATTATTGGCTATGGTTTGGTCAATCCTTAAACTGCAAAGATTTCTTCTGGGCGCGCATTTCATTGTGGAAACTGACCAGAAAGCTCTTACGGCTATTCAGAGTAAAAATCTGAAGAGCGCGAGATCAACGCGATACGCGATTGCTCTACAGCCATTTCATTTTTCGGTGCGAGCTATCCGTGGGTCAGAAAATGTGATGGCAGATATTTTGTCTAGATGCCCACATGATTCATAACTGTTATACAACTTTGATACAGTTGTTTCTATGTTGAAATGTGTACACATATGTAATATATCATATATTGATTGTAACACTACTTAGCGGTTCATTGATATTTATTCACCGCTGATCTTTCAATGTTTTTCGTCTTTGATGATCATGATGTTAAGATATCTTAGATGAAATTTATGTATAAACTAATGTGGAAATTGTGTCATTGCTAATATTGTAGTATGCGTTGGTGACACCTCTCTGGAAATATTTATACTTAGAGAAGTACTTTCTCTAAGGTCATAAAACTTATGCTTATCATCTGCGCATTGTTATTGGTGCGTTATGAGCCTATTGTATGTTGCTCCTAGATGTATTTCAAAAAAAAAATGTACCATTTTTTTTTCCCGAGGGGTGTGGTAATCTGTTGCGTGCATATTTTGACGCACATATTACAAAAATCGATATGGCTATTTAATATGGGAAAAATATAGACATTCATTCATTTGTGTATGAAAATGCTGTCTATGGTAAAAGCGAGATAATCCATGTTTGATTCACACTTTTGATTATAGGAGTAATCGTTCTGGATATTGATCCAGCGCAAGGATATTGCGCTTGCGTTTGTACTTATTTTTTAGGGCCAGAAAATATATTAATTTGCTTATTGTGTTTATGGCCTGAATTCATATGTATTACATATTATTAGTACAAGTAGAATCAGTCCTATATTGTATATTTTGGATGGGTAGGAGGGACTAGATTCTTGCTAGCGGAAGTATGAGTTGTCTTGACAAGTCGTGATGAGTTCCGATGTACTGCTTACAAATGGCGGGGTACGTTTTTCTAGAGCTGGTCCTTTCGTCAGAAAAAAATGTCTCACGAAGTGGTTTTTCTTCTGAAGGAGATGGTGTCTCTACGATAGTTTGTGTTAGAGACTCTCCTTATGTCAGTATATAGATGATTCGGACTCCAGGTAAACCCAGCTCCTATTTTTGATGATCTCTCGTCGGTTAGGCCTAGCTTGACTTTTGTGCTTCGTTATGCTAGTGTCGTGTTTTGTATCGACGAAGATGACAGATTTTCCTGCAGCGGTTATGGCTACGTGAATTAACCTGATCACCGTAGAGCTGTATGGAAACATTTATGAAATCCTTTATATACCCATTATAAATTAACTCTGGCTTATATTCTCCTTCCTATGAATGAGTGAACGACAACTCAGGGAGGCAGCCATGTTGGATTTCGGTCATCATATGTTTTGATCACTGCCAAGAGAACAGATTATTTATCTTATTATCGGACAGTGACAGGGAGATCTCAATCTTGCTAGAAACCCCCTTTTCGTGGTTTCATAATATATACTACAAACTATGGACGTCAAGTAACTTTGGTTATATATCGATCCGCCTTCACTGACGCGTTTAGTCAGATAGGGGGATGTGGCCATAATGTATCATGACATTGAACTTTTGATGTACTGCCCATTATTTCTGAATGTGTCATGACTTCAGATCTGCTATGTATACCTACAAATTGATATGTCAACGAACCATGATGTACTCGTATGTCCCAGTGTGTACGTCTGAATAAATTGAGTAAACTAAGATTCCAGCAGTCTGCATTGGTGCCTTGTAGACACAAGTGTGAGTGGTTATATTGGTCAGCACACGAACAGTACACCATTCGCGGTAATCACACTCTACACTTCTACTTTATACATACACCATCCTGCGTCGGCTGAAGTGACCAAGTTTAGGGCCTGCTTCCCCTGGAGCCTTTGCCTTCCCTAACTCAGGACTAGGGTGAGTTACCCATTTACAGCTGGGTAGACTGGAGCATGCCTGATCTCAACAACACACCACTCTTCCTTACAGAGCAGACAGACTGATACTTTACAGTGTGTGTGTGAAAGCAACTTTACAGAGTGGAAAGAACAAAGCTTTACATACACCTTCCCTCGACAGAAGAATATTGCCAATTCAGAAAATAAATGTTGGCGACAGGATCAGATTAGAACTGATCCTAAGAAAACTGTTGCCGTTGTCAACATTGACAAGGACGTTACGAAGAAGAGTAATATGTTGGAAAATAATGTTGGAGTTAAGAGTAATGGGAAGATACCAAATAAAATTAATACCAGCACACTGAAACAAAAGAATGTATGTAGGTCTTCTGATCCGTCGATGACTACAGGTTCTACAAATGTACTATTACAGGATAAGGTTCATCTTACTCAGGCTCAACATAACAATACAGTCTATAGAAAGAATTATACTTACGGGAGGGACATACATTGCAATGTACCTCATGCAACTAAGGTTGCACATCAATCATTTTCCCATGTCAGTGTTAATGATACTACATATATTGGGAAAAGTGCATATTCTCGCACGGTATTAGTACACAATTTGCCACTAGGAACTACATGGCAATCTCTTGGTAATTTCTTTAATTATACGGCAGACGTTAGGTTTGTACGTCTGTTGCCACATACCAATAGCAGGTATGGTGAGGCTTTGGTAACATTTAGGACCAATAGAGACGCTCGTATGGTTGTCGAGCGTGACAATGGTGTATACTTTCATCACCATTCTCTCAATTTACAACTGGTACCTGATTCTGCGTCACGCAGATAACGTGTTACGTTCACACTTTTTGTCTTATTTCTTTGATGACTTAGCATAGTCAGTCATCATTTCTTTTTTCTCTTGTCATCTATTCTTACATAGATTGGTTAGTGTAAACTTTTCTGGTAGAGAACAATTTTGTTGTCTTGTCTACTATGACAATTTGTATTTTGTCTTTACATTGTTTTTACCATGCTGACGACAGACAATAACTTCGTTGATGGTCATAACTATGCTCAGCCAATGCAGCCTAAGTTAGTATATCGTCTATTCGTTTGTGGATAGACATGCTTATGAGATACAAGTGGACTTATATTGCTAACATCACGTTCACTAAATTTCTAGGGGCATTTTTATTAAACATCCTATTTAGAAATCAAAATACGTTACTAAATTTTACACAAATGTGCATTTTCGACAGTTGCAGGCAACTTCGACTTCAGTGTTGCTCTCAAACAAGATCAAGTAATCGATTGAAAAGAATTCAATTTCGAAGAATCTCAGTTCCACATCGACTGTAAAACAATGATGCGAGTCTACTTTATCACATGGTCGATTATATGGCACGAACGTAAAGCTCTTGAATCAAGCATATCACTACTACATGACTACGTCGTAATCAACATTCCAGGTCACCATAGAGTCGATTCCAGTATCGGAGAACGTCGTCACGAACTCAATATCTCGCCACCTTTCATCATCAGCTAATAATAATTAATGATACAATTGTACTGAATTACGAACGATTAGGTAATTTTGCAAAGTCGATGATTTTATGGATGATGTTTCAATCACTATTCACCTAGATATTCGTCACATTATTATGCTGGCTTACGATTTGAAACTGTGAAAGAACTCGATGGTTTAATAACGTTTAGACATTTACAGACATCAATTCATATTCACATTTCAAAATTGTGATTACACTATGAAAATTCATGTTAACTATTAACTTTCCATTCAAACTTCGACATAAGGCAAGTTCTACATCAGAGTATGCATCTCCTCAAATTACAAAGTCAAATGATGGAAACGATACCGAGTCAATGCCGTATGTCCAAACAATTAGGACATGAACATATTTACAAATATTTCAATCAACTTTCATTGCTTCCAAGTGGTTTCCAATGATTGATCAAGATATTTCGTTATTCTCTACCACGAAATTGATGTTGGACATATAATTAATCACTACTAGAAACTCAACAACAATGTACATTTTATCATTCGGAAAGACAGTGCGATTGAAGACCCTTTCTTGGTTTTCCTTGTCTACTATTATGGACTTTGGATAGTGCCCATAACGATCTACTATTTGTACAGAACGATTTGCCATCAATTTACACTTTAACTGAATGGAAACATTTACGTGACACACATTCAAGATTGTATTCGAACAATTCGTGACTACGACTACAGAAGGAACATTTACTGCAATTGTGAAAATAATGAACATTTATATTCTGTATGATTAATAAGAATACACGTCGTATTAGTGACACTTATGAATATCAAGTATATACATTAAACTAAACATTAGTTAATATTAATTAACATATTACTTACCTTCGTATTAACATACATATTAATACAACAATACTATTTATATTTAATATTATGATTAACTTTTATATCTTAGATGGTAGATAGAATATTTTAATTTGAATAGGTAACTTAATTTATTTTATTTCTTACTTAGATAGATAGTTCATAATTAACTTTATTAATCTACTATTCTTAAATTAATTTTATTCTTTCACACCTACCATCATCTCATTTCCATACTGTCATTTTTATTTGCTCATATACTCATGGCGTATTCTTTGCCTTCTTTTCGTTATATATAATACTTTAGTTATTGTTGCGAGTTGATCCTATGAAAGGGCAGTAATCCTGAATATGTTTTTTGGACAAGGTAGATTTTGAGTTATGTTGCTTGAGTCCTTGTTTAGCTATGAGGCTTATTTAGATTTATGATAGAATGTTTATATTAAGAACAGAGCGTATGACCGTTACTCACAGCGTTGAGCCACGCTTGTGAGGAATTTATCCCTGAGTTGTGTGAGCGGTGTTTAGCTCGCGGCTATGCTGCATGTATTAAGAGCTGTGTTCAAAAACAGCCGAGCCCCGTGACTGTTTGGGCGGGAGATGTGTGATCCCTAAAAGAGGAGTCTGTTTTAGGGCATCGACCGAAGTAGTCGGCCCCACTGTGTGTTTTTCGATAGTATGCCTGCGCAGTGCTAAAGATAAGGGGCTCCACTACAATAAAAACTGGATTTTACGTACAAAATATCGATTTTTTACTTTTGAGCTAATTTTATTAAATAATCATCGAGGAATCGATTGAGCAAGGTGTTATAACATAAAAAATGCGTTTGATGTATCAAAAAGCATATTGTCGGCACTACCCCCATGCTATGATTTTCAAATTTGTGCCGAAAATGCACGATTTCTCTCTAAAACTATCTAACAGAGGAGTCTCAAATTTGGCATGCATGTAGTACACATCTATATCTTTAAAGTAACACATCTGCATTTTTGATATTTTGGTAATTTTCTTTCTTATAAATTTTTTAAAAATATTTTTAAAAATATTTTTTCACACAAATATAGTTTTTTTTTTTTAAATCATTAAAAATATAATTTTAAACTTATCAAAATAATCATGAGTAGTACACATCTATATCTTTAAAGTAACACATCTGCATTTTTGATATTTTGGTAATTTTCTTTTATAAAGTTTTAAAAAATATTTTAAAAAATATTTTTTCATACAAATATAGTTTTTTATTTTTTAAATCATTAAAAATAGAATTTTAAACTTATCAAAAACAGCATGTGACAAATTGTTTTAATTGTCAGTCACAATATGTGTGTGCAATTTGATAAAGTTTGGTCAATGGTAAACAAGATTTTTGCTCTTGAAAATTGGTGAAAAACCCAATATGGCGGTTGTTGTTTTTTTTGGGTTACCATGTAGAAGGAAAGAAGAAAAATTAGGCAAGATAAAGGCGAGAGAAGGAGCTGCAAGAAGTTGAAGGATGTGCAGCATATAGTCCTGGAGGATTTTAAACACATTCAGCCCCCCAGAATGGAGCATATTGGACAAGACAAGTCACTCGGTGACTAAAATGCATTTTTCTCAAAACTAACATTTTATTAACAAAAAATGTTATTTTTTACAAACTATCTAATAGATCAGTCTGAAATTTGGCATGCATGTAGTACACATATATATCTTTAAATTGTCACATGATTTTTTTGATATTTTGGTAATTTGCTTTGATATACTTTTTACAATATTTTTTTTCATTTTTTTAATACAAATAAAGTGTAATTTTTAAAAATACCATTAAAAATAGAATTTTAAACTTATAAAAAAAAACATGTGACAAATTGTTTTAATTGTCAGTCACAATATTGTTACGGTATATGATATTAACGCCGTCTGCTAAAGGTTACCAGACGTGCAATTGTAAAGGTTAAGACATTTAATATATTGCGATAGATGTTTCAATTACTGAACGCTTCATACACGATCGATTATGACGTGTATAGCGTTGTTTAGGACACAGTCGGTAACTAAGAAACGCTACCCTTTGTTACTTGACCGCCAAGCTGAATAGCTGCGTTTTTCTAACCTTCCAATTTAATGGCAGGATATAGCCATTTTATGTGCATTTTTGATGGATCAGGGTCAGTCCTAAAACTCTATATAAGAGGGAAATTATTGGAGGTTAGTATTTAACTAGAAACCTCAGAAGGATGAGAATAATCGTCAAATTCTTATGAATTATTCAGACTCGCAGTCTCACTGTCGGCAGGTAGCCATGTCTATCTGCTCGTGCATATAGCTGTGATGTTCTGACGACAATACTGCATTGTATCCTCATAACGGACATTGACACATAACCAGCAGTCTACGTTGTTGATTAATTTATGCATGACTTATATGGACTTAGGTTCTACTCCTATTGGAATTGATCATCATGTATGTATCACTGTGAATAAATGTATGGACTCGATGAACCGACTTATCACGTCAATGGAATTACAAGTTCAATATAATTGCAACTTTCAAATGTTTGCTCACACGTTTTTCTACCCCACCCCGCATTCGCGTAAAGCAACACCAATTGACACGATGAAAATCTTGAATGAAATCATATAAGAACTCAACTAACATGGCCAGAATTTATAACCACTTTATTGACATTATATGGAACATTGTTGTCAAATTGAATGTTCCAGAACAACAGAGAAGATCGCCTTCAACAAATATGTGTGTGTAATTTGATAAAGTTTGGTCAATGGTAAACATAAGATTTTTGCTCTTGAAAATTGGTGAAAATCCAATATGGCGGTTGTTGGTTTTTTTTTGGGTTACCATGTAGAAGGAAAGAAGAAAAATTAGGCAAGATAAAGGCGAGAGAAGGAGCTGCAAGAAGCTGAAGGATGTGCAGCATATAGTCCTGGAGGATTTTAAACACATTCAGCCCCCCAGAATGGAGCATATTGGACAAGACAAGTCACTCGGTGACTAAAATGCATTTATCTCAAAACTAACATTTTATTAACAAAAAATGTTATTTTTTACAAACTATCTAATAGATCAGTCTGAAATTTGGCATGCATTTAGTACACATATATACCTTTAAATTGTCACATGCTTTTTTTGATATTTTGGTAATTTGCTTTGATATATTTTTTAAAATATTTTTTTTTCATTTTTTTCATACAAATAAAGTGTAATTTTAAAAAAAATCATTAAAAATAGCATTTTAAACTTATCAAAAAAATCATGTGACAAATTGTTTTAATTGTCAGTCACAACATGTGTGTGCAATTTGATAAAGTTTGGTCAATGGGAAACATAAGTTTTTAGCTCTCGAAAAGTGGTAAAAATCCAATATGGCGGATGTTTTTTGTGGTTACCATGGTAACCACATGTTTTTTAACAAAATAAACTGTGGAATTTGGTTCATGGACATACACTGTGTCTATTGAGCACATAAAAAGTTTGAAAATGTTATTAGAACAAAAGTTAGTTTTCACTGTAGTTTTTCCCCATAAGAGGCCATTATTTGTGTAGGCCATTATTTCCTGAGAGAGGATAATTTTTAGATGTGAAGACATGATGATAGGTGAGGTTATTGCAAACTGCCGGGTGTGCAGTATTGTAAGTATTTTGAGATGTAAGGATCCATTAACTTACATTGTCATATAGTCGCGCTGAGATGAGTGAAGGCGAGATTATTGCAAACTGCCGGGTGTGCAGTCTTGTAAGAAATTGCTAGTAGGATTCATTATATCATTATAGCGCAGAGGTGAGTCATGAGGACTTTAGGCCATAATTTATGTTAACTTCTGTGTGCAGTCTTATAGCGCAGAAGTGAGTCGTGAGGACTTTAGGCCATAATTTATGTTAACTGCTGTGTGCAGTCTTATGGCACAGAAGTGAGTCGTGAGGACTTTAGGCCATAATTTATGTTAACTGCTGTGTGCAGTCTTATAGCGCAGAGTTGAGTCGTGAGGACTTTAGGCTATAATTTATGTTAACTGCTGTGTGCAGTCTTATAGCGCAGAAGTGAGTCGTGAGGACTTTAGGCCATAATTTATGTTAACTGCTGTGTGCAGTCTTATAGCGCAGAAGTGAGTCGTGAGGACTTTAGGCCATGATATTATTGTTAACTGCTGGGTGCAGTCATTCTAGCGCTGAGATTATTGTTCAATGTGTCCGTGCTGTGATCTAAACTGTACATGAATGTAAACGTGATTATGTCGTGACTTAATAAATCGTCATTAAATGTCACCAGGCGTTTACCACATTCCATGATTCTTATGTATGTGCCTGTGGCGTGTCTACCCTAACACGCACCCACTTGCAACATTCTACACATCGTGACAAGAGAACGGTAGCACATATACCTTTATGATAAATAGCCCTGTGTGGGCGTGGCTTATTCTATTATACATAGCTCGGAACAACAACAGTTGGACAATAACAGTTAGCGAAGTAATATCAATAATCGGGACTGTACCAGTATTACGAATTGGACAGTATCAGTGGTAGGTCAGTCATTACAAGTTGGAAGGAACTCTCAATATATGTTTGTTTGTTGTTCGTCCATCACGGGTGATGAAGACCACTCTGTTCATCCAATTATTTAGGAATATGTTTGTTAGTCTATGGGTACGAAGGTGACTGATGAGCTCGATGCGGGCCTGGAAAGATCTCGGACAGTGTGGGCAGGGAATGTTTGCTTCATGTGAAGGTTTTATTACACGGTCCTTTCTAGCTTGTCTCCGCTGTTCCGCTGCTGCTCTTCTGGATGATTCGCATGCCGCTGCACCTTTACGAAGAGATGTGCGCCAAGCAGTTCGGTCTTGCACAGCAGCTTCCCACCTCAATATATATATATATATATATATATATATATATATATATATAATATATATATATATATATATATATATATATATATATATATATATATATATATATATATATATATATATATACATTAACAGTCATTAACAGTTAACAGTTATATAATATAATATAATATAATTATATTTTTATTTTATGTTTATAACTTAGAGTAGTTAATTAGGTAATTAACAAAGACACTTTCCTTTCTGACTGTTGACTTTTCTTTAGTTACTGTAGTTATTATATGACATTTTAATACATTGACAGCGACCTCAAATCCTGTTTTGTTCAAAACATCGTGGTGCCGTATGTCGGAAAATTAATTTTTGCAAGAATTAATCTCGTTATTATTATAATTTTTCGCAATATTATTTACAAAAAAAAAAAAAAAAATCATGCTATACAGAGCTTCTACAAGTCTTGCAGAAATTATGTGAGGACAGCAAACCATAAGTCAGAAGAGTTCAGGACCACCACTGGTGTAAGATAAGGTGATATCCTATCACCTTACCTCTTCATACTCCTTATGGACGATGTCATCAAAGCATGTAAGAAGAGAACAAGAAAGTATTCAGTGGGGTACTGGAAGATGAGACAGGTCTATATTTCGGAGCTGGCATTTGCTGATGATGTTCCCTGATTGCTAAATCAGAGGCACATCTCCAATCCAACCTGCAAGTCTGGAAGGAAGAGCTGGAGAAGAGAGGGATGGTCATAAGCAGCTATAAAACAAAATCCATGGTGATATCACGAGAAGAAAGAAGACATCAGATTAAGCTGGGAAAACAGGTCCTGGAGCAGGTCGACCACTTTAAATACCTCGGAGCTATCATAGACCGAAAGGGAGGCATCAAAGAAGAGTTGGCCACTCGAAAAACAGCAGCTGG
Organism: Oreohelix idahoensis; assembly: GCA_024509875.1. Classification (NCBI taxonomy): domain Eukaryota; kingdom Metazoa; phylum Mollusca; class Gastropoda; order Stylommatophora; family Oreohelicidae; genus Oreohelix; species Oreohelix idahoensis. Next base: position 134,206 of record JAMPIV010009326.1, on the reverse strand, counting down.
GAGACTTTGGTAAGAAAACGAAGATGGCTGTGTACCGCTCCACCTATGTCCCAGTCTTGACATATGGATGCGAGTCATGGGCAATGACTACAACCCATAAAAGCCTTATCCAAACCTCAGAAATGAGGTATCTGAGGAAGGTGGTTGAAGTAACAAGAAGAGACATGGTACGCAACCAGACGATACGTCAAGGCCTTAAATCCTACCCCCTGCAGACCCCAGTAGAACAGTCCCAATTAAGATGGTTTGGCCATGTCTGCAGAATGGGAGAAGATTGGATACCACGACAAGCATGGGAAACAAAGAGCCAAGGATTCAGACCCCGAGGACGACCCAGAGTCCGCTGGGCGGACAACATTAGAAAATCTTTGAAGGACCGAGGACTAGAATGGAACCAGGCCAGGAGGAAGACAGCCGATAAGATAGTCTGGCGCTCTCTCTTCCAAACCTCTACACCTCACGGTAGAAGGGGAACGACTAAGTAAGTATTTTAAAAAATCGATATAACAGATTTTTTTATCCCGGTCGGTCAGGAAATGTTAAGACTCGTATAATGATGTTAGCCACTTCTATAGTGTGCATTTTATAAAATTATAAAATTTTATAAAATTAATTTCACATTAATTTAGGGGTATTCTATAAAGGTTTTCGCGCTTTACGGTGATGAACGCAAATTGATAGAGTTGTCTAGGATAAAGTATGACGCGGTGAGTTGTTAAGGCACCGCTTGACAACATATTACATTGAGGCTTCAGACCCTGAATGTCGTCCGAGATAGGCGCATTGTTAATAGCTCCTGTTTGGTATTATATTGTGCAGTTGTTTCTTCACGGAGATAAACGCTAGGGTCAATTATCTCGTATTATGGATGCAAGAGCGAAGCATTCCAATTTGTTTGTATGAATTTCCTTAGATGAGGAACTGCAGGTAACATGTTATGATTTGTCAGAATCATTAGTATTCGCCAGAAGTATAGTAGTTCGTTACCGGATTTACCGACACACGGAAATCGCGTGTAAACCACAGGACATTTTGACGTTAAAGGATTTATTTGAAGAAGACTGGAATAACTGCACGGAGCTGATGTATTCTTATTTATGCAAATGTCAACTGATGAAATGTCTCGTTTATTAAACTATGTACGTATCTATGGACCCATACATAAGAAGCGTTGTGGAGTCCATTACTGTTGAATTCGAAGTTCACCCCACCATTCGCGATTCACCATCAAGTACGATCACTTAAAAGGGAATAAGATACTAACGACCTGGAAGAATACTGTCAAGAATACTGTAAGAATTTAATATGACAAAAACGACAGTCAACCAATAATTACCAACTGGTTTTCAATGAAAATAGACTGCAACAGTCACACAATTAAAATACTGCTCAACAACATACAGCAGAGAATAAAAAGTAAAACAGGCAACAAATATAGTGAAGAACTGTTTAAATGACATAGCTAACGAGCAGAGAAGCATTATATTGTATACTATCAGAAAAATATGTAATATAGAGGTCCAAACAATAATTATATGTACATCATAAATAACATGAATGCTTTTGGCAAATCCAATCACAGTAAACTGGTTGGATGCACGGAAAAAAATAGGCCTCGATGGAAAAAGAGATACCTATACTAGGAACACACTGCAATGATAAAACTTCAGAATAATTGCTCACTATATAACATTATGACAAGTGGAGTCAGCCAAGGGTACACACTCTCCCTTGCTAATTTAATGCCTATACAGAAAATAATTTTCATATTGATAGAAGAAATCACCATCATTTTCCTCTGTGCTCTTTATGAAGCATAACTATAGCTGGTCTCGGTAGGAAGCCTGCATCAAGCATTCACATGATCTCGCAGAGGTGGATTATGTGGCAAGTTACAGGAGCAACATCAGTCAAGTAATACATCAAGAGATTACAGACATTACAAAGCCAGTCTAGTAAATGACCAGAAGATTGGAGACAGGCAGGTGGAACTAAACTCAATATGCAAAACAACAGGAGTACAGAAAGTCCAGCGGGATCAAATGCAAAAAGGACAATAACTCCAGCAATGGCTGAAGGCAGTGATGAAGTAAGATCCGTTGTTATAAACCACTGAAAGACAGTCGTTTGCCATTGTGACAGAAGCAGTCTGCCAGCCCATTTGATCTAACATATGCCATACTTCATGTGGAAGGATTTCTTAGATAGAGTAAGCTCCAGCAGTCACTTGGAATAGCACTAGTGTTCCAGTAATTTGGTGTAAGGAATCAAGGTTAGTGTATAAAGGATTCGATTACATGCCCATTGAGGTATATTAGGATTATGGTGTTAGGCCCAGACTGTCTTGATCATGCGTGCACACTAGGGGTGATGTCATCTGAAAGCTGAACGCAGCACAACGAATCAACAGCTTTGGCCTAATAACAATAGGTCATCGCTCAAAATATTCTATCCAACACACGGAGAACAGTCGCCCAACACTACAACAAAGCATTTTGTTGTCCCACTGATCATGCACGAGAGTGCCATCAGCACTGTAGTATGATGTAGCCGTCCCAGTTTTAATGGTTTGTCCTTTGGGACTGGGCACAGTACCAGTTTGAAGTCATGTGGCGGGGTGACTAGTTTATAGGTTCTAGTGTGTTTTATGATATATTGATTTGACGTGAGATTTTAGATTGTTACTGGCATATAGCCCGCCAGAGTTGTTTATTTTCTCACACTCTATTGTGGGATGGGTAGGTTCGATCCATAAATCCTTCTAATGATATTAATGTGGTTAGAGCATAGGAGGTCATGACAAGACAAAAATTGACCAATACATCTACGTATTTTCAAGGCAAATCAATCTCCAACTATTGGTCCAAATAAGATGAATGTTTATTTATTTACAGTAAGTTGGTCAAATCAAATGACAAATCAGTTTGTACAGCAATTTCATCCTTTAGTATCATATATCAAACAATTGAGGAAAATCTCCTTATGACAATGCATTTAGCATCCAAAATGTGAGTTAACATCTTCTATATCCAAAATGCATTATTTGTTTATTTTCCTGGGCAAAATCATATATATATGAAATTATACTCTCGTGCAGTTTCATTTTCAATATCCTTCTGATTTGGTTTTCATTCTTCCAAATCCTCTATTTTTATTTATTCACTCTGGTTTTTCATAAGGTTACACCATGTTCAATATAATTTCTGCAACACTAAAACACTGTGACTCAAATCGAAGTACTTACTTCAATTCTTGAAATACACAATTTGAAAAACCTTGGAATTCTGAACTGCGTATACACAAATGATAAACCTCATTTTCTGTTGAATTCCTCAACGGTAAGTTAGGCATGGGTACTTCATTCTGCTTCAAAAGAATCTTCTAGTCTTCTGACACAGAAAAACACGACTGTTTCCCTGAAATACCACCCTTTGTCAACGCCAATCCATCTAATGGGAATAAAGCTTACGCAGTGTGCAAAGAGCCCTTGCAATTCTGGAAAGCTTATATTGCAGTAGTGGTTTCTGTCGTGGAATATTCTAATCCACATATATAAATTATCAAGTAAATATAAAGCCTAATAAATACATATAATAAAGAAAGGAAGAAGAATGGTAAAGAACAGTGCTGTCACAATGACAGTACTCGAAATCCCCTTTGTTTTATGCTTCGTCTGCAAATTGTAACGTTTCCACGTTAAATAGGCCTTCTGCAACATACACGCGTTTCCCAAACACACAATAAAATGTGCTGCCTTTCTAAGAAAAACCTTGAAATATGCAAGTTGACCTACATTTTAAATTCCATTCATGTCTTTTTCTACACTGCGTTACCAAAACGAACGAACAGATGGACAAAAGGATAAAGAGAGAGGGGAGGGCTGAAAATCAGGAACGCATGCAACACGCGTCGCGCGATACACAAATGCTGCCATCACGCGTGTAAGTCTACATGCACTAATTGTTTTTCAGACGGACAGTGATAAAATACACTACCCTTTCCCAGAGTTAGGTTTATAAATCATAAAAAACTCTTATTAGGAAAGACAACATTAGATGGGTTTACGGTTGAAAACATAACAGTACCCAGACAGCACATCTTCGAAACAGGAGGTAGAAGAAATTGCATATTTTGAACGCAGCCACGTAGCTCCTTTAAATTTGTATTTTTGGGTTCCGTAGGGCTTGCTGACAAATAATATGTAAAACGTTACGCAAATAGTCCAGGAATTAATAAATTATACCCAAAATAAAATATTGGGGGTGCCTGACAGCATAAAATCATTTCTGCTCATAAAATTTTTTTATAACGTGTTTGAAAAAACTTTGCGTTACAGAAATAGCCTACCATGTAAACTCCCAATTGATTGGAGCGCAACAAATGAAAGCCTAACCACGATTGGTCGGGCTATAAATACTATCTTTCGTTGTTAAGGGAAACGGGGAAAGGTAACATTTTTTCAAACACTTGTCGAAACGGGGCTCATTGGTCAGACTCGCTGATATACACACTTGGGAGCGTTAGTTCGAAACCACTTGTTTAAATAAGCTTGATAAAGCATCAGTGCGTTGAAGCCAGCTTATATTGTGCTAAATAAAAGCCTGGAAGATAAGCAGATGGGAATTTGTGCCAGTTTGTGCCAGAATTCATTGCTAATCAACGTATCTGTGTTTATTCGTATGAATTGTGGTAAGCTTGAACCATTCAATATCTTTTAATGAAAATTGAATGTGAATTGTTGATTTATGCCTGTATATATATGTGTAGTCAGTGGCAAACGTGAGGTAAAGCCTGTAATGCTCCAGCCTGAACAGAGGGTGTCGGAGAGAAGTAAAACGGCATGGAATGGCCAAACAGTACACTGACACCTGGATGATTGAATAGAAAGAAATAATGCTGGAATTGCAGAGGCGTAGTAACCATTAAGAAGGGTAATACTGGAATAAAGTATTTCAAATGAAGCTGACAGTTGGCCTAATGCTCTGAACTCAATGTTTGTGCTGTGTTGTGATCAGTGTAACAAGAGAGTTTAAGTTAGTTATGAAGTAGAAGGTACATCCTTCTTGATTTCAGGGACCGTGGTCTTGATGGTAGTGAGCAGCACCTGGTCAGAGCTTTGCTGAATCCAGAGTCGGACAGCATACTCCTTGGTCTTTTTAGCTATCAGTGAGGTGTCTCCTGAGCCCAGAGGAGAATTCGAGCAGAGGAGTCCTTTCCTGCCGCCATCACGCCAGATAAGCGAATTGGCCAGCTGAGCTCAACATTATGTCCCCTCATCTTGGAATGACTTTGTAAAAATAATATTAAGAGGGGAAATTAATTGTCTTCATATCAGGAACTGAGAACATCTCCAATACTAATTTCCTTAAGACAAACTATTGAAGTCATGATGACAACTACCAACAGAGCTTGAACAAAACAAAACCAGTATTACCTCATACTACTATTACACAACTGACACACATAGGATATTTTTAATAATATATGTCACTCCCAGATTCATATTAATACATTCTGTACATAACTTGTAATTAACATTGATTGTGATTCCTGGTTCCTTTGTCTTTGAATCAGGACACACATATGCCTTTATGATAGAAATGAATACATATTGTTATTTGAAAAGTTACGAGTGTCTCCTGTAAGATATTCTCATAGAGTGTTATATGTATGTGAGTGTCACAGTGTTGTCAAGAGTAGTGAATTAAATTGTTTATCTGTCTGTTGTTGTGACTTACACTTCACCATACTCATACCCTAGACACATAACGTAGCATCACACTATTCCAGAAAAATTCTGACTGAGATATATAGATATGTGGTAGCAAGTAAGGTTATCTATAATACACTACTCTTAATAGATATAGATACCTTCACAGCTGATCTCAGTCAGTACACTAAGTTCCCTATAAGTATTTATAACATCCCACTTCACCACAGTTTCCTACTCGTCTTTGATCACCAGTCAGATCATTGTGGCTTCCAATATCTATCAGCCCAGCGTCTTTAGCAGAATTTATATCCCCAGACTTTGTGTGCTTAAACGGAGCACCCCAGTTACCAATAATAGTTCAAGCCAGCCCAACCGGATTGTACACCAAGCACGCAGGCATAATTTCAGCACCGGGATAATAGCGCAATGGACCATTTGTCCTAAAGTAACCTCGTCTTGTGTGTCTTCGGGTCATACAAAACCTCCGCACGTACTAACGGCCAGTCGGATATAGACAGAGTATCTACAACCTATCTCGCTAGTAGGGCGTAACCACCAGGCATGGATAGTGTCTACCTGTATTCAATAGTGAAAATTCATCACCTATAGGAGGATATATATATATATCTAAAGACACTACCTGGAGTATTAATCGTGGTCCCCCCAAAACGGAAGGATTGAAGACTCTGTTTATTTATTTCTGGATGTTCTACAGGTTTTATGTTGGTGGTTTGTGGTTTCGTTGGTGTATAATTTCATATTTGTATACTCAATGTGATTATTGAGATTGTTCTAGTTTGTTGTGATGATATCCATTATTTATATATATATATTTCTTCTTTAATAAATTTTACTCATTTATTAACGCGCTGTTCACGACCCTTTCATCCATAATTAATATTACCAGCTCTTTACTATAGTCTCTATTTTGTACGAGAGAAGAGAGTGAGAGAGGGTGGTAATTAGACCATTTAAGTGTGTTGAGGCTTGGAGAGAAAGAGATAACTTTAATGAATCCTCTTCAAGGTTGGTCTCAAGTTCACCCTACTTACACCTTATCTAGGTGTAATCTATAATTGTTTTCAGTTCACTATCATTGTCGATTTTACTACAATTTTCTAACTCGACAAATACTCTTACACTTCAACTCAACCCACGACATCCATCAGCAAAGGATATGTTGAATCTGCTCTCGTCTGTAGGTGATTCTACGTCTTTTTCCATAACGACTAACGCTAGCAGCGCGTTTTCTCTTCATTTTCATATAATTTGTCCGGGCAACGCCGGGTATTTATACTATTTGGTAACTTAGATACGGTTTCAACACTGTTGTATACGTTGCTAGGTTCCAGCTGCACCGGGTAATACTACACCGGTGCAGCTGGAACCACATATATTTAAAAAACCGCACCATTTTGCACCACGAATAAACATGCGCATAATGCACGGCTATGTTACAAATGCCGGTAAAGAGAGACGCCGCTAAATCTCGCTAGTGTTTTACACTAAACAATTACACTGATGCCGAATATGAATACATTCGCTCAAAGTTCACTGACAATAACTGTCGCTTTATCGTGGTGGGAAAAGAAATCGGGGAAAGAGGTACGCCACATCTCCAAGGATTTATCCACCTAAAAAAAAAAAACGTACGCATTAACGGACTTAAAAGTCTTCTGGGAAGGCACGCGCATATTGAACCAGCTCGTGGATCAGATAAACAAAATCTATTATACTGCTCTAAAATAGACATCGCTCCCTACAGAGCAGGAGTTCCTTCGTCTTGCATTACTAAACGCGGCGGATCAAATGCCTTTGCTGGTAGCACGCTTAAATGTATACAGAAAATCTGTGAAAGTACTGACACCACCGCCATCTTGGAAGACCCAGCACTACTATCAGCATACTGCCGCCACAAGAATGCTATTGAAAAGTTGGCAGCGGATGCGCGCCGCCACAATGAGACTTTTGCGCTTCTACAAGAGTACTCGGTTGTTCGACTTAGACGCTTTCAGCAGGCAGTGCTATCATTTGTCACAGGTGAACCTCATCCCAGAAAAGTTCATTGGTTTTTCGATGACACAGGAAATAGCGGAAAGACTTGGTTGGCCCGTTATCTAATAGTAACAATGCGTGCACTCAGAGTGGAAAACGCAAAAAGTGCAGATGTTAAATTCGCATACGAGTATAAGGGACAGAAAATTGTCATATTCGACCTATCTCGCTCACAAAGTGAACACATAAATTATGAGATAATTGAATGCATTAAGAACGGCATAATGTTTAGCGGCAAATACGAAAGCTCTCAGAAGGTGTATCCAATACCACATGTGATAGTATTCAGCAATGTACTTCCAGACTATGCTAAACTAAGTTATGACCGTTGGGACGTACATCAAATAACTCAATTTGACATTGAACTACTACCTCTTGAATATTAGCATTCAGTAACCAAATCCGCAATAGATTTTAATGCACTCTTAACCTCATATTCCGAGATGCCCGACTCAGAAGACGGTTTGGAGAAACCGGGGGCTATTGCATCGGACGATTGAACACATTGACTCCGAGACGGTGAATAACTCAGACAATACGTGGCCAAGCGATGATGACGTATCTACACCATTGCAGGATTACGACGATAACGGTTTAGATAGGATACTAACGGCTGACGAGGTACAGAACATGTTGCCATTACTCAACTCAAGATTTTTATATATCGAGCGACAAGCTTTCTTCTCATGTCCCAATTGAGAGGGGGAAAAAACCCCCCCCCCCCCCCCCGCAGTATGATTACAGAAAACTTGACCATAAGTAATGTTGAACCGTACACATTTGTGATTGCACAATGCTATACTGAAGCACATTAAAAACTAATTTGTACATTTGATTGTTAATTTGTACATTTTATTGTTATGAAATTCATTGCATTTTGTGCAGGCAAGGGAGAAAACCAAAAATGCAACCAATAAAAAAATTAATTCACACTATCCTCAGTATCTGGTATGTCCACCGTGTGAGCTTGCAAACCAAGCAGCGGCACCGCATGGAACGCACAAGTCTCTGAAGGAAATTCCGGGGAATCTAGTCCCATTCACGTGTAAGAGCAGCTTCGAGCTGTTGCAGATTAGCTGGAGAACCTTGCCTGTAGACTCTGCGTCCAAGCTCGTCCACAGATGTTCTATAGGGGACATGTCTGGTGATAGGGCAGGCCCAATCAATCGTCACAATGTTCTGCTGCTGTAGATATTGCTGCGTAATGCATGCGGCGTGCGTTATCCTGCTGGAGAAGCTGCAAGTCTGGATAATTTGTGAACGCAGGAGCAACCAATGCATCCAGAACCTCATCATCTCGATACGTCACAGCATTAACATTTCCACGGAAGACGTGAAGAGGCAAGCGATGGTGAAAACTGAATCCTCCCCAAATGTGAATACTGCCCCACCTCCAAATCGGTTGTGCTGACGAACACAGCAAATCTGCAAAACGCTCTCTCCACACCGTCGCCCAAATCCGCATACGTCTATCAGCAAAGGATATGTTGAATCTGCTCTCGTCTGTGAATAGGACAGCATTTCACTGCAGTCTAGTCCATCTGACATGTTGCTCTGCCCATTGCAGGCGCTGCTGACGATGTCTGTGAGTCAAGTTTGGCCCAACATAAGGTCGTCTTGCAGTAAGGCCTGTATCTCTGAGTCGTCGTATGACTGTCATTCGAGAGACTTGCCCACGTCTACCCACTATTGCTCTTGCTGTTTGACTTGCCGGGAGAGAACGATTCCTTAGGTGACTCAGCACAATATGACGATCTTGCGCAGGGGTAGTAACTCGTGGTTGGCCACTCCGAAGTCTATCCCGGGCACTGCCAGTGGTTCAGTAACGTTCATTGAGACGTACAATAGTGCTGTGGTGGCAATTCATCCTTCTGGCACTGGCCCGCGAGCTCATTCCGGTCTCCAACATACCAATGGCTCGTTGGCGGTCGTTTTCAGATAGTCGTGGCATTTCAAGCACATGTACTGGGTGTTTTGTCTCAACGGCCTTTTTATACCGAGTATACTGCCACAACGCGTACACATTTTCAGGGTCATAACTGTTGAGAATCGTGTTGCACGTGTATTGTTTTCATGTAGTCTGTACACAACCCGTGGGTTGAATCATGCACTTTCGATTCCAGCAGCCATTCGCTCTCTACCTCATGACAAACACGGGGAAAATCCATTCCCACACTTTTTTTTCCAGCTTCTTGGCATCAGTATATATAATAGTGGTGCGTTTTTAATGTGCTTCAGTATATATACAGCAAACGTTCAGAATATGTCAAAAATGATAGTCACAGAAATAAACAAGCTGATTAGGGCCTATATATTCAGAAACACTAGAACTAGTATAAAGCACAAAACACTAATACAACAAAAATACAGGGGAGGGATAGCCTTACAAGATATTAACACTAAAATAAAAGCCTTAAGGATTAAATATACCCACTGGCGCACTACTATATTGGGATTAGATTATCTAGTTTATGCAAGCTAGACAACAACAAACCTCACTTTTTTTTGTACCTTGCCACCCCTTTACAAGCAATGTATACAAAGCTTGGAAGGGAACGAACATTTAACAAAACAAGACACGAAACTCGTATACAAACTTCTAGTAAGAGCACAAGAGCCACCTTTGAGTACAAGAATAAAACACACACACGCACGCACGCGCGCGCACGCACGCGCGCGCGCACACACACACACACACACACACACACACACACACACACACACACACACACAGAGCTTCACGAACATTCACGCAATAAACGTCAAACAACAAACAAAAGAAGTTATATTCAGACTACTTTACAATATAACACCCATCGCTGATAAATCATCAATAAAAGTAGGAAGAACAGCGCCAAAATGCAAGTTATGCAGTGGCAACATAACAGAAACAGAAGCCCACCTGTTTAACACATGTAGCACAGTGGTCCCTACACTAAATAAACTAAAAAGAATAATAGCTTCCAATACACAGCAAATACCCAATATGTACCGAGCCATCATGCTTAATACTTTACCAAAGACACAGAGACAGACAGAACTCAAACTACTAACTCTTTTAGCTGAATTCAGACACCTAGTTTGGATTTGTAGAAACAAAGCAGTACACGAAGGCAGACAGTATGACCACAAAATATTTGCGCAAATATACACACAGAAAACTTAAGAGTTAACAGGACGGATTTAAACTTTGACAGTGGAATAGAATGTTAACAAAAACATTTTTTTTTGCCAATAAAATGTAAATAATTTTAGCATAAGACGCAAATGCCAAAGCAATGCGCACTGAATGCATCTTTGCAAATCATCCCATTTTAGGTATCATTGCCATTTGTAAATAAAAGCACTACGAACCATCAATCATACTGACCCTTCCTGCTCTCATTGACACCTTGTTTATCATCCTTGTCTCTTTAGCTTTTACCTCCATGCAAATGTAAACATTTTTTTTTTTTTTTGTAAATAATATCGACGTTGTATAAAATCAGAACCTAATAAAGGTTGTTTAAAAAAAAAAAAAGTTCGCTATTGAGACCGCCATTTATTGAGACCCGGCCAGACGTTTTTGACAAGCCATGACTTACAATTTTGTGTGTAAGACTGTAAGACTGCAGTTGGCAGTAATGACAGAAGAAGTCGGAAGGCTGTTGTCTACACAAGTCGGATCTGGTATGTAACATTTTAAGGCTAGTTCGTGCAAAGCAGAAAGAAGTCAATGATATAGCAGTAGAATTTCATGGCCCACGTGACACAGGAAAATGGGCGAGTAGCATTTTCAAGATAATGATTACTACAATTATAGTGGCCTAGGGATAAAGTTACCATTTCCAGGTGGTGCGACCAGTTATCATAATCCTAGCCAATATAAACTTTGTAAAGATATCAACAAGAGAAAAACTTAGATTAGAATCCAGTGATTCATCATTCTTCCTGACAGGTGAATTATTGCATGAACTAGCATGACTCTAGAAAGATATGAAACCCATGTAGGGTAAAGAAATAGCGAAGTCCTGCTACATTATAGAGAACATGTTTCGTCTTCATGCTGTACATATATTTGTCGTGAGTTGTGAGTTAATAAACGTAAGAAACGTTATTACCATCGTTGTTGACTAGGTGTCAATCGTCTTTACAGTTGTGCCTGTCACTGAGATAAATAAAGTAAACTCACAGTCAAATAATAACGACCTAGAGCTACTACGACACATCAGTAGTTCGATCGCCACAAGATAAGAAACCTGGGTGTCGCTTTACTTAATTACATCGTGATATTCAAGATCACTGCCACAAATGCGTTTTGGTCATGTGACCTACTTGTGGCAAGCAGCAGCGGAGTGAGCCAAGGTCGTTTGTCAACGAGTACAAGTAAACAATACCAGTAGTATACGTTTTGGACTGTGACTGACTTGTGGAAACTATCAGCAGCGAGAGCCAAAGTCGAGGTTAACAAGCACATCATAACAAACGTCGAGCAATCACGAAGCCAGTTGTGCGAGAAGTTACACTTAAGAACAGGTGTCATTTACAAGAGTGTAACTGAAATCTGCAATTCATTTATTTTCTCCAACGGGTCAACAGGGGAGCTGTTCAACATCACAACACAGTGAACAAGTATTACGCCACCAAGTAATACTCGTATAACGTCTAAGAACGCAGACCATCTTTTTCGTGTCACAGATTGAAAGCAACACACATGGAAGCGCTAGTGTCCGCATGTGCACATGTATAGTATTGTTTCAGTAAATAGGCCTTCAACAGGGAGCGACACGAGTACAAGGCAGTATTAGTTAATTAGACTGCTACTAACACGTGATTATACATTGTATGTGAATTGAAAATGATTATGTGCCCTTTCTGATTGTATATTGCCATAAAATAACTTTTTTTTCAGGTACCAAGACAATTAATACAAAAGTTTTTGCTTGCAGGTCCTCAAGTTACCCCTTTAACAAAACGATTGTTTCCTAATATAGGGCAAGAGATGGAGCAGACTATCAACGTAGTCATGGATGTTTTACGACAATGTCACCGAGAGGTTTGGTAGGATAATAATTTGGTTATCTTGAAACAGGGGTGCATAAAAAAATGGTTTGGGAAATTTAAATAGTTTGGGAAAAGGGCTATTTGTTCTAGAGATGGGAGATAAAATGTGGTACAGTGATACTTAGAGGGAAAGGGAGAGAAACCTTTAAATCAAAGCTATTGAAAATAAGGCTAGCTTACACTTACAATGTTTCTACGAGTACACAGTTAGGGTTTGAGAAATTTACATATCAGGACGATTTTAGTAGGCATTAAGAAGGGAAAGTAACAATTTAGTCAAAACTTCAAAGGGAGACCACAATTAACTTACGCCCCTTACAGGTTTTGTGAGTTGGGGACATTAACGAACGCACGATAAAAAATGAGTAAACAGTTAATTGAGAACACCTCATTAAGCGGCATAGGGTGAGCTTGGCGGACCAATCAGATGACTCGAAAACAAGATCGGATGAAGAGACCATGAATTGAAGGACAAAAGAAATTAGTCCTGGCTGAAACTTCGAGGTGGCAAGACGTCAACTCTTGCCGGGCCGTGGCAGATTCGTTTCAGAGCAGGACGCAATTTTGCTTCTCTGTTCTGTTTGATTCTTGGACTTTTTTGTGTGCTTTCCTGGACCTTGTTTGGGTTAGTCTTAGCGTGAGCTTAGGCTAGCCTGTAACTGTGTTATTTGTTTCTAATTTGGTTTAAGGCCAAGAAGGAAAAGAAATAAAATGTCAGCACCAGTAGTGCCCATTTTTAATGTAAATATAGATGATGATTTTGAAGGAGGTGTGCTACACCGTCCTTTTACATTGATTATTACAGTAACTGGCCCACAGGCTAACAGGGCATCATATGGCTTGATATCAAGCATCCTTGCGGGGCCTGCAGGATTAGGTACGAGTGGGATTGCCACTATGTACCGTTTTGCAGGGCCCTTTAAGTGGTTCGCCATCCTCACAGCAGCGGCCCAACTTAAGCACTACCAGGGCCTTCACGGTAAGAGGCTAGAGTGGTCAAACCCACAGATGACGGTGTATATTGAACACCAAGACAAAGAAAAATCAAAAGGAACCCTGAACTGGATACCGCCCACCATGAAGGCGGAAGCTGTGCAGAGACTGGCGGCGACCATCTCAGGGGACGAAAGTGCAGAAGTGACAAGAATAAAGACGGCAGGAGATAAATGGAACTTTATGTTTAAGCAGTCAGAACACCACGTACCGCACTTCGTGCACCTAAAGGCAGCGGAGAATAAGTTTCTCAGAGTATGGGTGTCCCTGCCAGGGAGAAGGATCCAGTGTGCGGTGTGTGGGGGAGACGACCACTGGGTAAGCCAATGCCCCAAGAAGAGAGCGGCCACCCAACAAGTGAAAGGAACAAGGGAAGAAGAGACGGTTGCCGAGAAAACACCGGCTGAACAGAACAAGGAAGCAGTGGCGGAGCAGGACAGGGCAAGTGAGCTCCCTGCCCCAGATAGCCACCAAGGCAGTGTTGGCGAAGAGGACTTTAGAACGTTCCTCTCCAGAAAAGAAAACAAAAATAGAAAGAGATCTTTGCTACAAGCAGTGGAGCCTGTAAAGCCGAAAGAAGTCAGGCGGAATGGAAGCAAATCTCCACGCAAGGGCTCACCGAGCAAAACAGATTTGCCGCCATCGCCCAAGGTGCCTATAGAAGAGCCCTACCAGGAAGGTGCATCGTCGACACCTGTCGTCGATGAGCGAAAGATGTCCCAACCCAACAGCCCTGACAGAACGCCAGTAAAATCCTTCATGTCAGGGGCCTTCGGGCCAGATCCAGAAGTGCCAGGGGCACTACAAACGCAAAGCAGCATAGGTGGCAACTGGGTGGCCATGACTGATGATGAGGACATAGAGTCGACGATGACGCAGACCAGCCTGTACATAGACGGGCAAGATTTTGACGATGTAAGTCCATGAGCTTACCCCCACGAGTCTTCTTTCCCTGCACTGGGGCCCAGTGCAAGAAGTTACTACCAAGCTTCAAGCAGGTGAGACGAGTGAGAACGAACGGTGCAGGTGAAGGCACGCCTGAACTGCACCCCGAAGCTACCCTCCCCTTTGAGCCTGTTAGAAGCTTGAACAATAGACTACCAGTGCGTGGGAAGATGTGCCCCCTCAAGTGGACTCAAGCGTACAAGTCTAGAAAAATAAAAGAAATGTATTTTTTTAAAGTAAAATCTGAAAACACCTATAGTTTAGGACGTGTTAGTTATGATTTAAGAGTTTTGTGTTTTTATTTTAATGAAAATAAGCTTAGTAGTATTTTAATGTATGTTTTGACACAGCACACGCACAACTAACATGCGCACAGTTTCATTTAAGCAGTCACCTCCCCCCCCCCCCCCATACTGGGGTGAGAGTGTTAGGCGACGCAGTTTCATCTGCGCTCAGCCTAAATTATCAGTGCGGAACGGATAGTCAGCCCCAGGTTTACACTATGTATTTTACATTATTTGCAATGTATATAAATTTTAACTCTTGTAAATACTATGGATGTTGTAAAATATTGACCCAATAAAGGTTTTATAAAAAAAAAAAATGAGCGGTCCACTTTTTCAGCGCCTGTGTTATTTCTTGGACTTTTCTTGGACATTTGTGTTTTTTGTGTGGTTAGTCTTAGCTGTTTAGCTAGGCTAACTTTGTGTTTTCATTCCATTTGGTTGTTTAACCAAAAGGTAAGATTAAGAATATTTAAGATGGCAGCACCAACTGTCCCAACTTTCCATGTCAATATGGAAGATGATTTTGAAGGTGGATCTTTCCACAAACCAGGAACTTTAATCATTACAGTTTCAGGCCCACAGGCCAAACGAGCATCGTACTCGCTGATAACGAGCATACTAGCAGGACCCGCAGGTGTGGGCACAAGTGGAATTGCTACCCTATATCGGTTTGCAGGACCCTTTAAATGGTTTGCTACATTGACGGCAGCGGCCCAACTCAAATACTACCAGGGCCTTCATGGGAAAAGATTGGAATGGTCCAACCCGCAAATGTCGGTGTATATAGAACACCTGGACAAGGAGAAGTCAAAGGGAACCCTCAATTGGATTCCACCAACCATGAAGGCAGAGGCGGTGCAGCGAGTGGCAGCTGCGGTTTCCGGAGACAAAGACGCCGAGGTTATAAGAATAAAAACGGCCTTTGACAAGTGGAATTTCATGTATAAGCCCTCATCATGCCAAATCCCCCATTTTTTACATCTTAAAATAGCGGGGCCCGAAGAAAGAACCCAGCGCATATGGGTGTCGCTGCCAGGCAGGAGAATTCAATGTGCCATCTGCGGGGGTGATGATCATTGGGTCAGCCAGTGCCCAAGGAAGCGGGCAGCCCCCACCCAGGTTAAACAAACAAAAGAGGGAGGAATAGTGATTGACAAAACGCCGGCAGAGCAAGGCAGGGCAACGCCAGTTAACCATAACCACCGAGAGGAGAGTCCCATGCCAGATAGCCCAGATGTCAGTGAGGGTGATGACTTTACTAAAGTAGTGAATAACAAGAAGGAGAAAAAAGAAATAAACAGAAAAAGATACCTACTCCAGGCAGCAGAGCCTGTGAGGTCAAAGGAGGTAAAACGTAGCGATAGTAGGTCGCCGAGCAAACGCTCCCCAAGCAAAAGCGACCTGCCACCATCACCACCGTCGAGGGTGCCTACGCCAGAGCCATCCCCGAGATGGGTTTCATCGACACCTGTCGTCGATGAACGCAACACATCTCGGCCAAATAGCCCGGTAGGAGGGTCGCCGGCAGAATCGGGTGTTCCAGAGGCGCCAACGCCAACAAACACCCAAGTTTGTATTAATTGGGCAACTGAAACAGAAGGCGATGAAGACATGGAGGCGATGATGTCACAAGCCAGCCTCTTTATAGACGGTCAGCCCTTTGAAGACGTGAGTGACGGATGAGTCTACACTTACAAGCCTTTCTTCCCTGCACTGGGGCCCAGTGCAAGCAGTTAGTTCCAGGCTTCAAGCAGGTGAGACGAGTGAGAGGTCCGATGGCGAATGGTGCATGTGAAGGCACGCCCGAGCTGCACCCCGAAGTTATCCTCCCCTGTGAGTCTGTTGGAAGCCTGAACAGCAAACTACCAGTGTGTGGGAAGAAGTGCCCTCTCCTGAGGACCCATGTTGGAAAGCCAAGAAGAAAAATAATGAAAATAAAAATATTAATGTATTTATTTATAGTAAAGTGTACAAATACCTATAGTTTAGGCAGTGTTTTTTATGATTTAAGAGTTTTGTGTTTTTATTTTAATGTAAATAAGTTCAGTAGTATTTTAATGTATGTTATGATACAGCACACGCACAACTAACATGCACACAGTTTCATTTAAGCAGTCAACTCCCCCCCACCCCCCCCTACTGGGGTGGGAGTGTTAGGCGACGCAGTCTTATCTGCGCCCAGCCTAAATTATCAGTGCGGAACGGATAGTCAGCCCCAGGTCACTATTCCGTCAGGCAGTCATGTAACTAGTTTAACAGGTCAGCCCCTATGCACCGCCTCGTCAAGCAATGCAAACATGAATGTGTCGAGTGGCCTAGTTACGACAGAAAGCGGTCAGCCGACGGGCACCGCTATGCTGTGCAAACCATGTGTAATAAATGACCAGTTTATCACTTTGCCTACTACAATCTTTAAAATACATGATAAATCACCAACTAGCGTTTTATTGAGTAACTCACTTGTAGCGGGTAGCCAGCCTCAGACCACTACTCTGCTTTGTAATAGTTTAGATATGGCAAGTGATCACCCTGCCACTTTGCCAGATAGACAGTTTTCATCGAGTGGCCAACCTCTGCTTACCACTTCGTCAAGTAGCCTAGTTGTTATATCCCTCAATATCAATGGTTTGAGGAATAAACTAGAGCACATTATCAAACTGATTAAAAAAGATAAACCCGATTTTCTGTTTTTGCAACAGACGGGGATTACGTCTGATTATCATGCAGATCAGATAGTAACTAGATTAGGACTTAAACATGGCTGGTTCGCCCAAGGCACCTGCCATGGGGGTACTGCCATCCTCCAAATAAATGAAGATTGGGAGACGGTACATTATAGAACAGACAATTGTGGCAGAATTGTCGTAATTCAAATACAAAACACAACAAACAAGACACACACACAATAGTAAACATATACGCACCTGCAGTATACGCTGACCAACCTAAGTCTTATGACCGATTGTATGACATTATGGATAGGTACTACAAAGGAGCCAAAATAGTGTTAGGAGGAGATTTTAATTGCGTTTTGACTGATTTAGATAAGAGTTCCTTTGGCCCTGGAATTTAAAAAAAAGAAATTGAAACATCCCTACTAAAACGACGTTTACAATCTATGATTGACAAACATAACCTAGTAGACGTGTACAGAAAATTACAGCCGCAAACACAAGCTTTCACTTTTCATGACAAAAGAAACCCATACTTTAGACGAGCTTCTAGACTGGACAGAATATATGCATCAAACAGTTATAACATACAAAAAACACACCACATAAAAAATACGCTTAAATTTACAGATCATCAAGCGGTATACACAGTTTTAAGTACGGGACACACATATACAAAATTAAAGAGATCCCCGCATTGGAAATTCAACAATAACTTGCTAAAAAATACCTTCTTCACAGATACAATAACACAACTCATTCAAGGTTACACACAGGATATCCCAAACAACAACATTGCAGAATATTGGGACCTGCTAAAAAACACAATAAGGGACAGAACACAGACTTTAGCAACAACAATACACAGGGCTTTTAAGAGGGAACAAAATATATTGGAGGACGCAATAAGTTTAACTAAGCAGATAGACAAATCTAACCCACACATTCATACTTTAGAAGAGCAATTAGACCTGTACAAACAACACACATACCAAGGAGCTCTCCTTAGGTCAAAATTAAATACTATTACACAAGAAACACCCAGTAGACAATATTTAGCGATTGAACAAAATGTACAACACAGTAGGCAGATTCAGGAAATATTTGACATGAATGGGAAACAACAGACAGAAGACATTAATATTAGACACGCTTTTTTTGAATATTACACAAAATTATACACTAAAGAACCAACTAATGTAAACATGCAGGATAAATTTCTACACTACACAAAACGTTTAAGTGATGATGAGAGCAAGAAATTAGACGAAACTTTAACTTTAGAAAACTTAAGGGAAGCGATCAGTACTTTCCAGAAAAATAAATCACCCGGCCCAGATGGGTTAACGGCAGAATTTTACTTTTTCTTTTTCCCAATTTTAGCCCCCCTTTTAGTTAAAGTGTTTGAGGAAGCCTTCCAGAAAGGAGAGCTTCCGAATAGTTTAAATGAATCTTTTATTACCTTAATACCTAAAGATAATGCTGACAGAAAGTCAATCAAAAATTACAGGCCCATTTCACTTTTAAACACTGACTATAAAATCTTGGCCAAAGCTCTCACTCTGAAACTTAAATTATTCATGCAGAACTTGATACACGCAGATCAACAATGCAGCGTACATGGTAGGAATATTTGTAGACATACACACTTCATAAGGGATTTGATTACATACACGCACGATAGACAGTGTCAAAGTGCAATACTATCATTAGATCAGGAAAAAGCCTTTGACAGAGTATCACATTCCTTCCTACATAAAACTTTACAAGCAAACAACATAGGTGGATACTTTAGAACATGGATAGAAATATTATATAAAAAACCCCATAGTAGAATTTTGATTAATCATAGTTTAACTGACCCAATTAAGCTGACAAGGTCAGTGAGACAGGGTTGCCCTTTGTCTCCCCTGTTATATGTATTAACATTAGAACCAGTGCTGGAAAAAATAAGACAAGATGTAAACATCACGGGGACTTTTATACCCGGGAAAGGGGAAAGAAAATCATTAGCGTATGCTGATGATACTTTATTCCTTCCAGCAACTGTAGATTCCATAAGAAAGATATTAGAAACCTTTACAGAGTTTGGATACGCTAACGAATCCAAACTAAATATTCAGGAAAATCTAGTTTAATGGGATTAGGTAAATGGGCAAACAAGACAGATGTCCCTTTTCAGTTAACGCAAGTTAACAGAATCAAAATTTTATGGGATAAATTATTCCTGCAACCCTTATGACCCCAATACAGAGACATGGGTAAAGTTATTAGATAAAATTCAAAAAATGTTAGAAAAATATAAATACAAGACAGCTACCATTTTTGGGAGAAGTATCATAGTGAACTGTTTCATATGCCTAAAATTATATATACAGCTAATATTCAAATCATACCAAAAACAATTGTAACTAAATTTAATGTACTGATTAGGAATTTCATTTTTAGGGGCACTTTTAAAAGTATTAAACACGTAACCCTAATACAACCTAAGCACAAGGGGGGGGGGATAGCTCTGCAAGATATCACCACTAAAATTAAAGCCCTAAGGATTAAATATATAGGAGAGGTAATTAAGAACCCAAGTTTGTACCCCTTAGCACACTATTACATCGGACTTAGAATACTCAAACTATGTAAACCAGACAATAAACAACCCTATCTTTTTGGTACCCCACCACTCTTCTACAGAATATGTTAAAAAATTTAAAAGGGAACGAACAATTAGTTAAACAAGACACTAAACTTATATACAAACTCCTGGTAGGGGCACAAGAATCTTTTTTAGGCACACGGATAAAACGAGGGTACAACCTTTTCATAACAGACTAAACACAAAGCTTTATAAACATTCATGCAATAGACATCAAGCCACAAGCCAAACAAGTTACATTTAGGTTACTGTACGGTTTAACACCTATCATGAACAAGCATTCAGCAATGAAAGCAGGCAAGGCACCACCAAGGTGTAAACTGTGTAGTAACAACGCAATATAAACAGAAGACCACTTGTTTTACACATGTAGAACAGTGGTCCCTACAATAAACAAACTAAGAACACTAATAACTTCCAAAACACCGCACTCGCTCAGCATGTACCAAGTGGTCATGTTGAATAGTTTACCTACGTTACGGAGACAGACAGAACTTAAACTCTTAACTTTATTAGCAGAATTTAGATACTTAGTGTGGACATGTAGGAATAGGGCAGTACATGACGGCATACATTACAACAGTAGAATATTTCTACAGATATACGAACGCATGACGCAAAACATAATAGAACAGATTTGAAACTCCTTTGTTGTTGTACAAATAAATATGTAATAACCTTTATCGACCCTTCGGTCGTTATACAAAGCAAGTAGCTTTGTCTGAAATACTTTTGTGTCTATAAATATCATGCAATGTAAATACTCTTTAATATATGTCCTCATTAATCATTTCATGGTAGTTCACCATCATTTGTCGATGTACCATTTTTCATTTCATCACCCACGTTCAACAGTTTTCCTTTTTGTAACTTCGGATATTGACTTACAATATATTGGGGGGAGGAGGAAGGGGGGGGGGGGTTTATCTTTAGTATGTTTATCCTTAGTAGGTTTATTTTGTGATATTGTTTAAATAATTTGGTACTTTATATCGTTATATTGTTTATTATAGTTATTGACTTGTTGCAATGATAGTTTGGGGAGAGGGGGGAGGGGGGGGGGGGGTTACTTTATTATTGATCCTACATCATGTGATATTTGTAAAAATTTTGTAAATAACATTGATGTATTGACCTAAATAAAGGTTGTTTTTTTTTTTTTTTAAAGGGATTTCTTTTCTGTGCTTCCAGGACTTTTTTGTGTTAGTTAGTTAAGCTGTTAGCTTAGCTAACTGTATTTTTTGTTATATTTCAATTTGGTTTATTACCAAGAGAAAATAAAAGAATGTCTGCACCATTCGTGCCAACCTTCCTGTTGAACATGGAAGAAGATCTAGAAGGTGGAGCTCTCCACAAACAGGGAACACTGGTGATTACAGTTACAGGGCCCCAGGCAAACAGGGCCTCTTATTCTCTCATTGCGAGTATTTTGGCCGGGCAAGCCGGAGTAGGGACAAGTGGCGTGGCGACCTTATATCGATTTGCAGGGCCCTTCAAGTGGTTCGCCACTTTAACCACTGCGGCCCATATGAAGCATTATGCGGGCCTACATAAAAAGAAACTGGAGTGGACCAACCCACAGATGAGCGTCTACATCGAACATTTAGACAAAGAAAAGTCTAAAGGACTTCTAAACTGGATGCCCCCAACAGTGAAGGCAGAGGCAGCCCGAAAGATTGCGGCAGCAGTGACAGGAGATGAGGAGGCGGAGGTCTCTCGTGTCAAAACAGCCCACGATAAGTGGAACTTTTTCTATAAGCCGTCAGCGCATAAAGTACCCCATTTCATTAATCTTAAGATGGAAGGCCATGTAGAGAAAGTTCAGTGTGTATGGGTATCCCTGCCGGGACGCAGAACAGAATGCGCAATATGCGGGTTGGACACCCATTGGGTGAGCCAATGCCCAAAGAGGCGGGGGCCCCCCCATCAGGCCAAGCAGACGAGGGCTGAAGAAGTCGCAGTTGATTCCACACCAGCAGAGCAGAGCAAGAGCAGTCAAGTAGCTGAGTCTCCGGCCCCAGTGAGCCCCCAGGTCGGGACAGAAGACGAGGGGTACACCACAGTGTCATATGACAAGCACGGGAAACGTATTGTGAAGAGAAAGCTACACCTGACACAAACGGAGAACAGGCATACGAAGCCCAAAGAGAGCAAGCGGTACCAGGCGGAGAAGGTGTCACCATCTAAGAGGTCACCAATCAAGCCCCATGATGTACCATTACTGCCCAAGGCGTCAACGGTGGATCCTTCCCCGAAGTATGAGTCTATGCCCATTATAGACGAGCCTGAGCTGAACGAAGCCAAACCTGACGGTCCCAGCCAGTCTTCGGAGATGTCCCAGGAGAGATTGTTCCCCAGTTGGGCGACAGAGACAGCGACAGAAGATGACGTCATGGACGCGATGATGTCCCAAGCCAACCTTTTTCTGGAGGGTAGGGACTTCTCAGATGTCAGTGAATGTGAATGAGACAAGCTCTACAAGTTCTTCTTCTCCTGCGCACTGAGGCCCAGTGCAGACAGACCTGTCCCGTTTCCAGGTATAGGACAGCTTCGGTTGCACCTCCCATAGAAACAGACAGTGAGCTGCCGTTGTGCGGGGAAATGAACTTTTTTCTTTTTTTTCCTTACAACAGTGATGTATTTTTCAAAGTAAATTATGAAAACACCTATAGCTTAGGAAGTGTAGCTTATGATTTAAAAATCTTGTGTTTTTTTTAATGTAAATAATTTTTTTAGTTAGTTCTTACATGCACACACATTTACACTTTTAAATGCGCACAGTTTTAATTAGGCATCCAACCCTCCCCCCTGTCAGGGCGGGAGGGACTGACAACGCAGCGTCGACTGCGTTGGGCCCTAATCATCAGGGCACAACGACCTTTAGCCAGCGATCAGTCACTAATGTGTCGAGCAGTCTTTTTACAGACAACGGTCAGCCCTTAAGCACCGCTTTGTCAAGAAGTGCAA
Organism: Oreohelix idahoensis; assembly: GCA_024509875.1. Classification (NCBI taxonomy): domain Eukaryota; kingdom Metazoa; phylum Mollusca; class Gastropoda; order Stylommatophora; family Oreohelicidae; genus Oreohelix; species Oreohelix idahoensis. The sequence goes on along the minus strand of JAMPIV010009326.1, from coordinate 110,878 downwards.
ACAAGAACGTGTTGAGTGGTTTAGTAATGACAGATAATGGTCAGCCCTTAAGCACCGCTCTGTCGAGTAAACTACGTGAAACAGGTACACCCATTACAACATGTGATAAATCTTTAGATAGTACTTTGTTGCCGAGTAATTCATCTATGGCATGTAGCCAGCCCCAGACCACTACATTGCCTTGTAACTCATGTAAGACGGGCGGTTTGCAAGTCCCCACTCCGTCAGGTAGTTTAGATATGGCAAGTGGCCACTCTGCCACTTTGCCATGTAGACAGTTTGCAACAAGTGGCCAACCCTCAGATACCACTTTGTCAAGCAGCCTAGTTCTAATATCCCTCAATATCAATGGTTTGAGTAATAAACTAGAGCACATTATCAAACTGATTAAAAAAGATAAACCTGATTTTTTGTTCTTGCAACAGACAGGGATTACGTCCGACTTTTCTGCCAGTCGGATTGTAACTAGATTAGGACTTAAGCATGGTTGGTTTGCCCGGGGCACCTGCCATAGTGGTACTGCTATCCTTCAAATTAATGAGGATTGGGAAACAGTACATTATAGAACAGACAATTGTGGCAGAATTGTCATTATACAAATACAAAATAAACACAACAAGCATGACACACACACACTTATTAATATATACGCACCCACATTATACACTGACCAACCCAAATTTTACGACGGACTGTATGACACTATAGATAAGCACTACAAAGGAACTAGAATAGTGTTAGGGGGAGATTTTAACTGTGTTTTGGCCAGTTTAGACAGTAGTTCCTTGGGCCTCGTATCTCAGAGAAAGAAAATTCAAATACCCCTATCAATACGACATTTACAACCCATTCTTGACAAACACGACCTAGTAGACATTTACAGAAAACTACAACCGAACACACAAGCTTTCACATTTCACAACAAGACAAACCCATATTTTAGACAGGCCTCAAGACTGGACAGGTTCTACGCATCCAATAATTACAATATACACAAAACTTACCATATAAAAAACACGCTTAAATTTACAGATCACCAAGCAGTATACACAGTTCTAAGTACGGGACACACATATACAAGAGATCCCCGCATTGGAAATTCAACAATAACTTGCTAACAAATACTTTCTTCACAGATACAATAACACAACTCATTCAGGGTTACACACAGGATATCCCCAATAACAACATTGCAGAATATTGGGACCTGCTAAAAACACAATAAGGGACAGAACACAGACTTTAGCAACAACAATACACAGGGCTTTTAAGAGGGAACAAAATATATTGGAAGACGCAATAAGTTTAACTAAGCAGATAGACAAATCTAACCCACACATTCATACTTTGGAGGAGCAATTAGACCTGACAAACAACACACATACCAAGGAGCTCTCCTTAGGTCAAAATTAAATACTATTACACAAGAAACACCCAGTAGACAATATTTAGCGATTGAACAAAATGTACAACACAGTAGACAGATCCACGAAATATTTGACATGAATGGGAAGCATCAGACAGAAGACACTAATATTAGACACGCTTTTTTTTTTGAATATTACACAAAATTATACGCTAAAGAACCAACTAACGTAAACATACAGGATAAATTTCTACACTACACAAAACGTTTAAGTGATGATGAGAGCAAGAAATTAGACGAAACTTTAACTTTAGAAAACTTAAGGGAAGTGATCAGTACTTTCCAGAAAAATAAATCACCCGGCCCAGATGGGTTAACGGCAGAATTTTACCTTTTCTTTTTCCCAATGTTAGGCCCCCTTTTAATTAAAGTGTTTGAGGAAGCCTTCCAGAAAGGAGAGCTTCCGAATAGTTTAAATGAATTTTTTATCACCTTAATACCTAAAGATAATGCTGACAGAAAGTCAATCAAAAATTACAGGCCCATTTCACTTTTAAATACTGACTATAAAATCTTGGCCAAAGCTCTCACTCTGAAACTTAAATTATTCATGCAGAACTTGATACACGCAGATCAACAATGCAGTGTACATGGTAGGAATATTTGTAGACATACACACTTCATAAGGGATTTGATTACATACACGCACGATAGACAGTGTCAAAGTGCAATACTATCATTAGATCAGGAAAAAGCCTTTGACAGAGTATCACATTCCTTCCTACATAAAACTTTACAAGCAAACAACATAGGTGGATACTTTAGAACATGGATAGAAATATTATATAAAAAACCCCATAGTAAAATTTTGATTAATCATAGTTTAACTGACCCAATTAAGCTGACAAGGTCAGTGAGACAGGGTTGCCCTTTGTCTCCCCTGTTATATGTGTTAACATTAGAACCAGTGCTGGAAAAAATAAGACAAGATGTAAACATCACGGGGACCTTTATACCCGGGAAAGGGGAAAGAAAATCATTAGCGTATGCTGATGATACTTTATTCCTTCCAGCAACTGTAGATTCCATAAGAAAGATATTAGAAACCTTTACAGAGTATGGATACGCTAACGAATCCAAACTAAATATTCAAAAATCTATAGAACTGACAATGGTGGCAGAATTGTCATTATTCAAATACAAAACAAACACAATAAACATGACACACACACACTCATCAATATATACGCACCAGCGACAAAAGACGAAAGACCTAGTTTCTATGACAAATTACATGACACTTTAACAAAACATTACAAAGGGACTAGGAAAATTTTGGGCGGAGACTTTAATTGTGTCCTGTCTGACCTAGACTTGTCTAGGAGCTCGGGGGGGGGGGGGGGGGCACAGGCGCGAGAAAAGTCTTCGCTCTTAAGACAAATACATACTATGCTAGACGAACACGACTTCTCGGACGTATACAGAAAGATAGAGCCTCACAAACAAACCTTCACATATTACGACAAAACGAACCCATATTTGAGACAGGCATCACGACTGGACAGAATATATGCATCTAGTACCTACAATATACACAAAACATACCATATAGGAAGTACTCTTAAATTTACAGATCACAAGGCAGTCTACACATCTTTAAATACGGGACACATGCACAAGCAAGTAAAGAGATCCCCACATTGGAAATTTAACAACAGCTTACTTAAGAACACTTACTACACAGAACAAATAACACAACTGATACAAGGTTACGCACAAGACATTCCCAATAATAACATTGCACAATATTGGGATATGTTAAAAAACACAATTAGAGATAGAACGCAGATTTTGGCCACACTTATTCACAAAAATTTTAAAAAAGAAGAGAGGATTTTAGAAGAAGCAATTAGTTTAACCAAAAGTTTAGACAACACGAACCCTCACATCCAAACCTTAGAAGAGCAGTTAGATCAATATAGGCAGTATACCTACCAGGGAGCATTACTTAGGACAAAATTACACACTATAACGCAAGAAATCCCTAGTAGGCAATATTTAGCAATTGAACAGAATGTACAACGCAGTAGACAGATACACGAAATAATTGACATGAAAGGAAAACAGCATACAGACAATACGAATATTAGTCACGCTTTCTTCGAATACTACAAGCAGCTATATACTAAAGAAGAAAGTGATGCAAACATACAAGACAAATTTCTAAAATACACAAAGTGTCTAAGTGATGAGGAAAGTGAAAGGCTAGACCAACCTTGAACTTTAGACAATTTACAAGAGGCCCTTAGTACTTTTCAAAAAGATAAAGCCCCCGGGCCAGATGGGTTAACTGCGGAATTTTACAGGGTTTTCTTCCCATGTTTAGGCCCCATCCTAATCAAAAACTTTGAAGAAGCATTTCAAAAAGGGGAACTCCTGGAAAGTTTAAATCAGTCATATATTACCCTGATCCCAAAAGATAGTAATGATAAAAAGTCAATTAAGAATTTTCGGCCCATTTCTCTTTTAAATGTTGATTATAAAATTCTAGCTAAGGCACTAACTCTGAAGCTTAAGCCACACATGCACAAAATAATTCACGAAGATCAGCAGTGTAGTGTACATGGTAGAAATATTAGCAGGCACACACATTTCATTAGAGATTTGATTATATACACACATGATAGGCAGTGCCAGAGTGCCATATTATCTTTAGACCAGGAAAAGGCATTTGATAGAGTATCACATGCCTTCCTACATAAAAATCTTAAAGCTAATAATATAGGGAAATACTTTAGATCATGGATAAAAATCCTATATAAAAAACCTGAAAGTAAAATATTGATTAATCATAGTTTAACCAAGGCATTCAAATTAACAAGAAGTGTTAGACAAGGGTGCCCTCTGTCGCCCTTGTTATATGTAATAACGTTAGAACCTGTGTTGGAAAGAATAAGACAAGACACAAATATCACGGGGACTTTCGTCCCCGGTGCAGGGGAAAGAAAATTGTTGGCCTACGCCGATGATACGATATTCCTTCCAACTACAAAGGATTCTATAAAAAATATTTTAGAGGTTTTCACAGAGTTTGGATACGCCAGCGAATCCAAACTTAATATTCAAAAATCTAGCATAATGGGAATAGGTAAATGGGGCAATAGGTCAGATTTCCCTTTCCAATTAACGGTAGTGAATAAAATTAAAATTTATGGAATTAACTTCTCGTTTAATCCTCAAGACCCCAATAAAGAAACATGGACAAAATTGATAGAGAAAATCCAAAATATGCTAGAAATTTACAAATATAAAACGGCTACCATGTTCGGAAGAAGTATTATAGTTAATTGTTTTATTATGCCAAAAATAATTTATACAGCAAACATACAAATAGTACCTAAAAAGATTATAACAGAAATAAATAAACTAATTAGGGCCTTTATTTTTAGGAATACTTGGCACAGTATTAAAGATGTTACTCTAATGCAACCTAAAAATAAAGGGGGGATAGCCTTACAAGATATCGATACCAAAATTAAAGCGTTAAGAATTAAATACATAGGGGAAGTTATAAAGAGCCCGGGTCTATACCCACTGGCACACTATTATATTGGGCTAAGATTATCAAGTTTTTGTAAATTAAATAATAATCAACCCCATTCCTTTGGGACCCCACCTCCCTTTTATGCAATATGTCTGAAAAATTTAGAAGGGAACAAACATTTAATAAAACAAGACACCAAACTCATATACAAACTCCTAGTTGCAGCACAAGAAACACCTCTGAACACACGAAGAGGGTACAACCTTTTTATAACTGATTACACACAGAGTTTCACAAATATTCATGCAATAGACATCAAACCACAAGCAAAAGAAGTCACTTACAGACTACTACACAGTTTAACACCAATTGCTAACAGATCGTCAATTAAAGCAAACAGATTAGCACCAAAATGTAAACTGTGTAGTGACAACATCATAGAGACAGAAGACCACTTGTTTTACACATGTAAGACAGTGGCCCCCACTTTAAACAAGTTAAGGAAATTAATAGCACTGACTAACAAAAAAAAACTTTTTTTTTCTTTCTCTAACATTTCTATGTTTTTCTGGTCAATTTTAATGCACTGTTTTTAAATCTGCAAACCGTTTTTCTCTATCAGGTCGGGATCTCTAGAAATACGCAATTGAAGTTTTTTAACAACGCATACAGTATTACAACATCATTCGTACAAGAAGTATAACAGTTATGTAGGCTTGAATTTCTTTGCAGTCGACTTTCGTCGGTGAATGGCATGTGGTACATCGCGATGAAGCATCCAACAATAATCGGCAAGCATGGTCACACTCCACCGTCCTTGATAACGTGACTCCATTACGGCGATATCTTGATGGAATCGTTCTCCATGTTCATCACTGACTTCGCCAAGGTTGTCAGGGAAAAAGTCAAGATGCGAATCGAGCAAATGGATTTTGAGGGACATGTTACAGCCCATAATTCTGTATGCATCTATGCACTGCTTAACAATATGCAACATAGTCGACAGATTTGTGATTTCCCAGAAAGTTATCGACGATCGATTTGAATGCCATCCATGCGCGAAGTTCACTACCATGTAACAAGTTCTCGAATTGTTTGTCTGCAATAACTTTCCTAATCTGAGGTCCTACAAAGATACCTTCCTTTATCTTTGCATCGCTAACTTGCGGAAACTTTTCTCGAAGATAAGTGAAAGCTTTGCTCGTTTTATCTAACGCTTTTACAAAATTCTTCATGAGCCCCAACTTTATATGTAACAGTGGTAAAATGAAGCTGTCTTTGTTAACTAATGGCTCGTGTATTACATTTTTATGCCCGAGCTGCATACGATCCCGGATAGGCCACACCTTTCTTGCATAATGTTCCTGTCTGTTGCGGCTGTCCCATTCACATCAGAAGCAACAAAATTTAGTATACCCAGTCTGCATGCCCGTGAGAATTGCAATGACCTTTAGGTCTCCACAAATCCGCCATTGGTAGTCATTGTACTTTATTTTTTCCAAACGTATAGCCATATTGTCATAAGTTTCTTTCATATGAACAGAGTAGGCGACTGGAATTGATGAAAATAAATTTCTGTTATGCAATAACACGGCTTTTAGACTAGTCTTGGAAGAATCGATGAAAAATCGCCATTCGTTGACTATGTGCTCATGACCGTTTACATTTTTGCAATAGCAAATGTCATCATCCATCTCAAAGTATTGAACAAGTTCTCTGTGTCTATGACGAAATTTAGATATCGGAGTATTGGGCGCTAAAAGATTCCATTCTTTGAGTCGCGAACCGAGTAATTCCGCTTGTCCTTTGGTAAGAGCGAGATCACGTATTAGATCTGAAAGTTCTGAATGGTTAATTAAGTAAACACCATCATTCACCGGTATGTAATCTGAGTCAGAATTAGTTTCTAAAGCAGGTAAACTATCACTTTCTGATGGTTCATTCACGTCCAACGGATATTGTTCTGGTGGTACTTGGATCGGACACGTGATTGGATCATGAGGCACTGGTTTCGAAACCAATTCAATATTTGAATAAACCACAGACTTTCTAGTTTTAAAAGTGAAACCATGGATATTTGTCAAGCAGAAGTAACAATCAGTAGTGTGATTTGTATGTTCACGCCATATTACTGGCACTCCAAAAGGCATCGACTTATGCTTCGGCGATTTTCGTAACCAACCTGCCAATGTATCGAACAAACTGCATTTGGCTTTCAAGATTTATTTGCATCATCAACTTTCAAATCGAAATAAAGTTCATATGCTTTCTTTAGTAATGGTGTAAAGTTTTTCTGGTCAACACGATCGGTAAAATATCCGTACACGTAACAGAACAGATCAGCCGAATTTCTACAACTTCTAGAAGCAATATTTTGCTCAGAATTATTTCAAAATACAGTAACTATTAGAAAAATCGCGTAACATATGTCATGCATCTTTTAGCAGTATAAAAAGTAGAATTATGTTGCTTTTTATTAATTTTTAATAAGTTATATAGTAAAAATGAAATGGAGCAAATAACGGTTTCCCAAAAATATATTTATTCAAAAATATCTTAAGAACCCGACGTGATAGAGATAAACGGATTTCAGATTTGAAATCAGCGCAAGAAACTGACCTAAGAACACTTATTCTTATATAAGAAAGAAAAATATTGTTTGTCAGTGTAGCCCCACACTCACAACAGACACTTAATTTATATAGAGCAGTCATGATGAACACGTTACCACAGATGACGAGACGAATAGAACTTAAGCTACTGACTTTGTTAGCTGACTTTAGATATCTTGTATGGACATGTAGGAACAGAGCTGTATACGACAATAGACATTATGACAGTACAATATTTACACAAATATACGAACAGATAACACAAGACATAGCAACACAGATTTAAAAACATTCTTCTTGTGTTAAATTATAACTTAGACCCTTGTTGGTGATACACAGCAAGTAGCTTTGAGTGTAAATACTCTTTCTGTAATATCGTGCAATGTAAATACCATTTATCGCATATCATCTCATGTTAGGGTGTCATTGTCACTTTAAGTAGTTGTACCATTAATCAACTAGTAACTTCCATGCCCTCATCAACAGTTGTGATCACTTGTATCCTTAAATTTTTGTTTGCGGAAATTAGTATATCTTTATATATTGAAATAATTTGATTTGTGCCTGGACTTTTTTGTAATGCAATAGTTTTGATTTGTGCTTAGCTTTTTAACTTTAAATTTTGTGTAATATTTTTTGCATATTGTTCTTTTTTAGATTGTAATATTTAAATTTATTTTCTTAAACAATATTGATTTGTTCACAATTAGGTTTATCTTATATAATGTAATAATTTTAATTTGTACCCGGTTTATTTAACTTTAGAATTTGTGTAATAATTTGCAGTTGCTCTTTTTTGGTCTTGCAATAATATTGTTTTTGTGTTTTGCAATATTTAGTTTGTACCTGGTTTATTAACTTTAAATTATGTCCTTTATAATGACTATTTTAAATTTTAATTGTTGTAAATACTATCAATGTTGTAAATATATTGACCAAATAAAGGTTTTAAAAAAAAAAAAAAGGTCAACTTTTTCTGAATTTTGGGATTTTTTTTCGTGTGCTTCCAGGACTGTGTGTGTGTTAGCTTAGGCTTTAGCTTAGGCTAACTTTGTGCCTTTTTGTTTTGTTTCAATATGGTTGTTTTCAACCAAGAAGAAAAATATAGAAAATGCCCGCACCAGTAGTGCCAGTTATTGTACTCAACATGGAGAAAGACCTGGAGGGAGGTGAGCTACATAAACCAGGAACATTAGTGATCTCTGTGAATGGGCCACAGGCTAATAGAGCCTCATATTCGTTGATTGCCAGCATTCTGGCCGGACCAGCTGGTGTTGGTACGAGTGGCGTCGCCACATTATACAGGTTTGCGGGCCCATTCAAGTGGTTCGCAACGCTAACAGCAGCTGCCCAGATGAAGCATTGCGCTGGCCTGCATGGCAGGAAATTTGAATGGACAAACCCGCAGATGTCTGTCTACATTGAACATTTGGATAAGGAAAAATCCAAGGGGACACTCAACTGGATGCCCCCGACTATGAAAGCAGAGGCGGCCCAGCGAATTGCAGCAGCGGTGACAGGAGACAAAGAGGCGGAAGTGTCACGAGTAAAAACCGCCCAGGATAAGTGGAACTTTTTGTTCAAGCCGTCGGCACACCAGGTGCCTCATTTTGTTAACGTCAAAATGGAGGGCCCAACAGAAAAATTCCAGAGGGTATGGGTGTCCCTACCCGGGAGGAAAACCCAATGTGCCATTTGTGGGGGGAACGACCACTGGGTAAGCCAGTGCCCAAAGAAGCGGACACCCGCCTCCCAGGCCAAACAAGCGAGGAAGGAAGAAGTGGTGGTGGAAAGAACACCTGCAGAGCAAGGCAGGGCAACACCGGTCAAGAAGAACCACCGAGAAGAGAGTCCCATGCCGGATAGCCCAGACGCCAGTGAGGGTGATGGCTATGAAAAGGTAATAAATAATAAGAAGGAAAAGAAGGAAATAAATAGAAAAAGATTCCTGCTCCAGGCAACAGAGCCTGTGAGGCCTAAAGAGGTTAAGCGTAGTAACAGTAGGTCGCCGAGCAAGCGCTCCCCGAGCAAAAGCGACCTGCCTCCATCACCACCACCAAGGATGCCTACACCAGAGCCATCCTCGAGATGGGTATCATCGACACCTGTCGTCGATGAACGCAGTACATCTCGACCAAACAGCCCGGTAGGAGGGTCGCCGGTAGAATCTGGGTTTCCAGAAGTGCCAACAAACACCCAAGTTGGTATAAATTGGGCAGCAGAGACTGAGGAAGATGAGGACATGGAGGCGATGATGTCGCAAGCCAGCATCTTCATAGACGGCCAGCCTTTCGACGAAGTGAGCGACGCATGAGTCAGCCCTTACAAGCCTTTCTTCCCTGCACTGGGGCCCAGTGCGAGATGTGTCAAGATTCAAGCTCCGAGCAGGTGAGACATGTGAGAGGGTTTATGACGAACGGTGCATGTGAAGGCACGCCTGAGCTGCACCCCAAAGCTATCCTCTCCTGTGAGCCTGTTAGAAGTTTGAACAATAGACTACCAGTGCGTGGGAAGATGTGCCCCCTCAAGTGGACCCAAGTGCAACGGTTCATAATAAAAATAAAAATAAGAATGTATTTTATTACAGTAAAGTGTGCCAACACCTATAGTTTAGGAGTGGTGTTAAAATGTATTATTAAGAGTTGTGTTAATGTAAATATTTTGATGCTGTTAAGTCTTTACATGCACGCACTTTTACACTTTTAAATGCGCACAGTTTTATTTAGGCAGCCAACCCTCCCCCCCCCCCCCCCCAGGGCAGGAGGGTCTGACGGTGCGGCTTTGTCAGCACCTGGCCCGAACTATCAGGGCGAATTGACGAATAGCCAGTCCTCAGTCACTATTCTGTCTAGCAGCCAAGGAATTAGGTTAATCGGTCAGCCCTTATGCACCGCTTTGTCAACCAATGTAAACACGAATGTGTCGAGTGGCCTAGTTAGGACAGAAGGCGGTCAGCCCACAGTCACCGCTCTGTTGTGTAAACCATGTGCAAAAAGTGACCAGCCTATCACTTTGCCTATTACAATCTTTAAAACACATGATAAACCATCAACTAGCGCTTTGTTGAGTATTTCACCGGTAGCGGGTAGCCAGCCTCAGACCACTACTCTGCTTTGTAATTCAAAAAAGACGGACGGTCCGCACCCAGTCCCCGTTTTGTCAAATAGTTTAGATATGGCAAGTGACCACCCTGCCACTTTGCCAGATAGACAGTTTACAACGAGTGGCCAACCTTTGCTTACCACTCCGTCATGCAGTCTAGTGATAATATCTCTCAATATCAATGGTTTGAGAAATAAGCTAGACCATGTAATTAAAACTGATTAAAAAAGAGAAGCCCGATTTTCTGTTTTTGCAACAGACGGGGATTACTTCTGATTATCATGCCGATCAGATAGTAACTAGATTAGGACTGAAACATGGGTGGTTCGCCCGGGGTACCTGCCATGGGGGTGCTGCCATCCTCCAAATAAATGAAGATTGGGAAACAGTACATTATAGAACGGACAGTTATGGCAGAACTGTCATAATCCAAATACAAAACAAAAACAACAAACAAGACATACACACACTTATTAACATATATGCACCTGCATTATACACTGACCAACCTAAATTTTATGACGGACTGTATGACACTATAGATAGGTATTACAAAGGAACCAAAATAGTGCTAGGAGGAGATTTTAATTGTGTTTTGACTAGTTTAGACAGTAGTTCCTTTGGCCCCGAATCACAAAGAAAGAAAATTCAGATACCCTTATCAATACGACACTTACAACCTATTCTTGACAAACATGACTTAGTAGACGTTTACAGAAAATTACAACCGCACACACAAGCTTTCACATTCCATGACAAGACAAACCCTTACTTTAGACAGGCCTAAAGACTGGACAGGTTTTACACATCAAATATTTACAATATACACAAAACATACCACATAAAAAATACGCTTAAATTTACAGATCATCAAGCAGTATACACAGTTTTAAGTATTGGACACACACATACAAAATTAAAGAGATCCCCGCACTGGAAATTCAACAACAACTTGTTAAAAAATACCTTCTTTACAGATAAAATAACACAACTCATTCAGGGTTACACACAGGACATTCCCAATAACAACATCGCAGTATATTGGGACCTGTTAAAAACACAATAAGAGATAGGTCACAGATTCTAGCTACAACCATACACAGGGCCTTTAAGAAAGAACAAAATATATTAGAAGATGCCATTAGTTTAACTAAACAGATTGATAAAAATAATCCACACATCCATACTTTAGAAGAGCAATTAGATATTTACAAACAACAGACATACCAGGGGGCTCTACTTAGGACAAAATTAAATACTATTACACAGGAAATTCCCAGCAGACAGTATTTACAGATAGAACAAAATGTACAAAGCAGTAGACAGATTCACGAAATAGTAGATATAAATGGGCAACAACAGACAGAGGATACTAGTATTAGACACGCCTTTTTTGAATACTACACAAAATTATACACTAAGGAACAAACCAATGTAGACACACAGGATAAATTTCTACATTATACAAAGCGTTTGAGTGAAGATGAGAGCAAAAAATTAGATGAAATTTTAACTTTGGAAAATTTAAGGGAAGCTGTCAGTACTTTCCAAAAAAATAAATCACCCGGGCCAGATGGGTTAACTGCCGAATTTTACTGTTTCTTTTTTCAAATGTTAGGCCCCCTTTTAATTAAAGTATTTGAGGAAGCCTTCCAGAAAGGAGAGCTTCCCAACAGCCTAAATGAATCCTTTATTACTTTAATACCTAAAGATAATGCTGACAAAAAGTCAATCAAAAATTACAGGCCCATTTCACTTTTAAATACTGACTATAAAATCCTGGCCAAAGCTCTCACCTTAAAACTCAAACCATTCCTGCAGAACATGATACATGCAGATCAACAATGCAGTGTAAACGGTAGAAATATTTGTAGACACACACATTTTATAAGAGACTTAATTACATATACGCACGATAGACACTGTCAAAGTGCAATACTATCATTAGATCAAGAGAAAGCCTTTGTCAGAGTATCGCATTCTTTCTTACATAAAACTTTACAAGCAAACAACATAGGGGGATATTTTAGAACATGGGTGGAAATTTTATACAAAAAACCCCAGTGAGACAGGGGTGCCCTTTGTCTCCCCTTTTATATGTATTAACACTAGAACCAGTTCTGGAAAGAATAAGGCAAGATGTAAACATCACGGGAACCTTTGTTCCCGGTAAAGGAGAAAGAAAATTGTTGGCGTATGCTGATGATACAATATTCCTTCCAGCAACTGTGGATTCTATAAACAGCATATTAGAAATCTTTACAGAGTTTGGATACGCTAATGAATCCAAACTAAATGTTCAGAAATCTAGTATAATGGGATTAGGCAGATGGGCAAATAAAACACAGATTTCCCTTTTCAGTTAACACAAGTTAACAGAATCAAAATTTATGGAATAAATTATTCCTGCAACCCTCATGACCCCAATACAGAAACATGGGAAAAATTATTAGGTAAAATTCAAAACATGTTAGAAAAGTATAAAAATAAGACAGCTACCATTTTTGGGAGAAGCACCATAGTGAACTGTTTCATTATGCCAAAAATAATTTATACAGCAAATGTCCAAATCATACCAAAATCAACCGTAACTAAAATAAATGTACTGATTAGGAATTTTATTTTTAAGAATACGTTTAGAAGTATAAAGCATTCAACTTTAATGCAGCCTACGAATAAAGGGGGGATAGCCTTGCAGGACATTGACACTAAGATTAAAGCTTTAAGGTTTAAATATATAGGGGAGATTATAAAAAATCCAAGTCTTTACCCATTAGCACACTACTACATTGGACTTAGGTTAATTAAATTACATAAGTTAGAAAATAATCAACCACATTTCTTTCGGACCCCACCACCCTTTTATAGGATATGCCTACAAAATTTAAAAGGAAACGAACAATTAGTAAAACAAGACACCAAACTCATATACAAATTATTAGTTGCAGCACAGGAACCCTATTTAGGTACACGGATTAAACGAGGGTACAATCTTTTCATAACAGACTACACACAAAGCTTCACAAACATTCACGCATTAGACGTTAAGCCACAAGCCAAACAAGTCACGTACAGGTTACTGTACAGTTTAACACCTATTGTGAGTGAGCGATCGGCAAAAAAAGCTGGCAAAGCGCCACCAAAGTGTAAACTGTGCAGTAACAACACAATAGAAACAGAGGACCACTTGTTCTACACATGTAAAACAGTGGTCCCCACTCTAAACAAACTAAGAACACTAATAACTTCCAAGACATAGAAATCACTCAACATGTACCAAGCGGTCATGTTGAATACTTTACCTACGTTACCGAGACCGACAGAGCTTAAACTATTGACTCTATTAGCAGAATATAGGTACTTAGTATGGACATGTAGGAATAGGGCAGTACATGACGGTAGACAATACAATAGTAGAATATTTGCACAAATATACGAACACATGACACGAAATATAACAGAACAACTTTAAAAATATTCCCTTGTAAATAATATACTTTAAGCATCATGCATCCCGCCTTCCGTGACCCTGTGGGTCTTTACAGAAGGCAATGCAATCTTAATAGTAAATAATTTTGCTGTGTTCACATTATAAATATCCATTGTACCATCAATCATTCATACTTTCATCCCCCATCAATTATGGTTTGCCACTTGTGTATTTAATAATTACTATTTCCTTTATCGATAAATATTAATATTGCTGTAGTTTGTGATAGTTTTTGTTTAAATATTGCTTGGGAATGGAGTTGTAATAAGTTTGATATGATTTGTTAATAAGTTTAAGTTGGGAGGGAAAGGGGAGAGGGGGGGGGGGGGGGGGCTTACCTTTCAATTATTAAAATAATGTGAATTTTGCTTTAATTGTTTTGTGATATGGATATTGACTTCTTGTACTGCTTATTTAGGGATGAGGGGGGGGGGGGGGGTTGGGGGGAATGCTATATCTTATATCTTACATCATGTTTTTACAAATTTCCATTCTTGTAAATAACATTGATGGTGTTTGAATTCACGATCTAATAAAGGCTTTAAAAAAAAAAGAAAAGATTTTTTTGGTGTGCTTCCAGGACTGTGTGTGTTAGCTTGGCTGCTAGGCTAACTTTTGGTACTTTGTTATTTGTTCTAATTTGGTTTAAGGCCAAGGAAAAGAAATAAAATGTCAGCACCAGTAGTGCCCATTTTTAATGTAAATATAGATGATGATTTTGAAGGAGGTGTGTTACACCGTCCTTTTACACTGATCATTACAGTAACTGGCCCACAGGCAAACAGGGCTTCATATGGCCTGATATCAAGCATCCTTGCGGGGCCTGCAGGTGTAGGTACGAGTGGGATTGCCACTCTGTACCATTTTGCAGGGCCCTTTAAGTGGTTCGCCACCCTCACAGCAGCGGCCCAGCTTAAACACTATCAGGGCCTACACGGTAAGAGGCTGGAGTGGTCAAACCCACAGATGACGGTGTACATTGAACACCAAGATAAGGAAAAATCAAAAGGAACCCTTAACTGGATACCGCCCACCATGAAGGCGGAAGCTGTGCAGAGACTGGCGGCGACCCTCTCTGGGGACGAAGGTGCAGAAGTAACAAGAATAAAGACGGCAGGAGATAAATGGAACTTTATGTTCAAGCAGTCAGAACACCACGTACCGCACTTCGTACACCTAAAGGCAGCGGAGAATAAGTTTCTCAGAGTATGGGTGTCCCTGCCAGGGAGAAGGATCCAGTGTGCGGTGTGTGGGGGAGATGACCACTGGGTAAGCCAATGCCCCAAGAAGAGAGCGGCCACCCACCAAGTGAAACAAAGAAGGGAAGAAGAGATGGTTGCCGAGAAAACACCGGCGGAACAGAGTAAAGAAACAGTGGCGGAAAAGGACAGGGCAAGTGAGCTCCCTGCCCCAGATAGCCCCCAAGGCAGTGCCGATGAAGGAGATTTCGCAACGTTTCTCTCAAAGAAAGAGAGAAAGAACAGAAAGAGACTATTGCTCCAGACAATGGGGCCGGTGAAGACCAAAGAGGTCAGGCGTAATGAGAGCAGGTCGCCATGTAAACGCTCTCCGAGCAAGAAAGACCTGCCACCGTCACCTAGGGCGTCTACACCGGAACCCTCCCCGAGATGGAGTTCGTCGACACCTGTCGTTGACGAGCGCGCTATGTCTGCACCCAGCAGCCCTAGAAAGTCACCAGCAAGAACGGAAGCTCCGGAGGCACCTACACCGGCGAATACCCAAGCCTCCTCCTGTTGGGCGATAATGGCAGAAGAGGACGATATGGAGGCCATGTTGTCACAGACGGGCCTGTTCATTGATGGACAGGCTTTTGACGACATAAGCGACTAATGAGCTTACCCCCACGAATCTTTCTTCACTGCACTGGGGGCCAGTGCGAGCCAGAATTTCTGATGTTTCAAGTGTCATGCTTCAGGCCAGTGTGTGAGATGTCCCCCCTCAAGTGGACACAAGTGCAAATGTCCAAAATAAAAATAAAAACAAGAATGTATTTTATTATAGTAAAGAGTGACAACCACTATAGTTTAGGTGCTTTTTTACAGTGTATTTTAAGAGTTGTGTTGATTGTAAATAGTTTATTTTTGCTGTTTAGTCTTTACATAACACGGCACACACATTTACACTTTTAAATGTGCACAGTTTTAATTAGGCAGCCAACCCTCCCCCCTGTCAGTGAGGGAGGGACTGACAACGCAGCGTCGGCTGCGTTGGGCCCTAATCATCAGGGAACAACGACCTTTAGCCAGCGATCAGTCACTAATGTGTCGAGTAGTCAAAATGCAGAAAGTGGTCAGCCCTTAAGCACCGCTTTGTTAAGAAGTGCAAACAAGAACGTGTTCAGTGGTTTAGTAATGACAGATAACGGTCAGCCCTTAAGCACCGCTCTGTCGAGTAAACTATGTGAAACAGGTACACCCATTACAACATGTGATAAATCTTTAGATAAATCTTTAGATAGTACTTTGTTGCCGAGTAATTCATCTAGGGCATGTAGCCAGCCCCAGACCACTACATTGCCTTGTAACTCATGTAAGACGGGCGGTCTGCTCCCCGCTCCGTCAGGTAGTTTAGATATGGCAAGTGGCCACTCTGCTACTTTGCCAGGTAGACAGTTTGCAACAAGTGGCCAACCCTCAGATACCACTTTGTCAAGCAGCCTAGTTCTAATATCCCTCATTATCAAAGGTTTGAGGGATAAACTAGACCATGTAATTAAACTGATCAAAAAAGATAAACCTGATTTTTTGTTCTTGCAACAGACAGGGATTACGTCTGACTTTTCTGCCAGTCGGATTGTAACTAGATTAGGACTTAAACATGGCTGGTTCACCCTAGGCCCCAGGCATAGTAGTGTTGCCATCTTACAAATTAACGAAGATTGGGACACAGTACATTATAGGACAGACGGCTGTGGCAGAACCTCATAATTCAAATACAAAACAAACACAACAGACAAGACACACACACACTCATCAATATATACGCACCAGCGACAAGAGACGAAAGACCTAGTTTCTATGACAAATTACATGACACTTTAACAAAACATTACAAAGGGACTAGGAAAATTTTGGGCGGAGACTTTAATTGTGTTCTGTCTGACCTAGACTTGTCTAGGAGCTCCAGGGGAGGAGCATAGGCCCAAGAAAAGTCTTCGCTTTTAAGACAAATACATACTATGCTAGACGAACACGACCTCTCGGACGTATACAGAAAAATAGAGCCTCACAAACAAACCTTTACATATTACGACAAAACGAACCCATATTTGAGACAGGCATCACGACTGGACAGAATATATGCATCTAGTACCTACAATATACACAAAACATACCATATAGGAAGTACTCTTAAATTTACAGATCACAAGGCAGTCTACACATCTTTAAATACGGGACACACGCACAAGCAAGTAAAGAGATCCCCACATTGGAAATTTAACAACAGCTTACTTAAGAACACTTACTACACAGAACAAATAACACAACTGATACAAGGTTACGCACAAGACATTCCCAATAATAACATTGCACAATATTGGGATATGTTAAAAAACACAATTAGAGATAGAACGCAGATTTTGGCCACACTTATTCACAAAAATTTTAAAAAAGAAGAGGGGATTTTAGAAGAAGCAATTAGTTTAACCAAAAGTTTAGACAACACGAACCCTCACATCCAAACCTTAGAAGAGCAGTTTTTTTTTTTTCTATAACCAGAGGCACTCGAGCTTTCCAGCTCTTTCGGCCCAATGACATGTCATTGCGAGGCTGGGGGGTCAGTGGACTTTCCTTCCAACCCGGTCAGGAGCTTCGCTCCTTCCCATCCACACGGGATTTATGTGCAGGAGCCTGTTCAGATTATTCAGTCAAATTTCCGGTCGTAAACATTTCTTCAAACGCCGACGGCCGGGTTTGAACCATGAACACCTGGTCGCCAGTACAACGCTGTAGCCATTACACCAGCGCGGCTCCCTAGAAGAGCAGTTAGATCAATATAGACAGTATACCTACCAGGGAGCGCTACTTAGAACCAAATTACACACTATAACGCAAGAAATCCCTAGTAGGCAATATTTAGCAATTGAACAGAATGTACAACGCAGTAGACAGATTCATGGAATAACAGATATGAACGGACAACAACAAACAGACAACGCCAACATTAGTCGCGCTTTCTTCCAATACTACAAAAAACTATATACTAAGGAAGAAACCGACGCAAATATACAAGACAAATTTCTACAATACACAAAGTGTCTAAGTGATGAGGAAAGTGAAAGGCTAGACCAACCCCTAACTTTAGATAATTTGCAGGGGGCCCTTAGTACTTTTCAAAATGATAATAAAAATAAGAATGTATTTTATTACAGTAAAGTGTGCCAACACCTATAGTTTAGGAGTGGTGTTAAAATGTATTATTAAGAGTTGTGTTAATGTAAATATTTTGATGCTGTTAAGTCTTTACATGCACGCACTTTTACACTTTTAAATGCGCACAGTTTTATTTAGGCAGCCAACCCTCCCCCCCCCCCCGTCAGGGCAGGAGGGTCTGACGGTGCGGCTTTGTCAGCACCTGGCCCGAACTATCAGGGCGAATTGACGAATAGCCAGTCCTCAGTCACTATTCTGTCTAGCAGCCAAGGAATTAGGTTAATCGGTCAGCCCTTATGCACCGCTTTGTCAACCAATGTAAACACGAATGTGTCGAGTGGCCTAGTTAGGACAGAAGGCGGTCAGCCCACAGTCACCGCTCTGTTGTGTAAACCATGTGCAAAAAGTGACCAGCCTATCACTTTGCCTATTACAATCTTTAAAACACATGATAAACCATCAACTAGCGCTTTGTTGAGTATTTCACCGGTAGCGGGTAGCCAGCCTCAGACCACTACTCTGCTTTGTAATTCAAAAAAGACGGACGGTCCGCACCCAGTCCCCGTTTTGTCAAATAGTTTAGATATGGCAAGTGACCACCCTGCCACTTTGCCAGATAGACAGTTTACAACGAGTGGCCAACCTTTGCTTACCACTCCGTCATGCAGTCTAGTGATAATATCTCTCAATATCAATGGTTTGAGAAATAAGCTAGACCATGTAATTAAAACTGATTAAAAAAGAGAAGCCCGATTTTCTGTTTTTGCAACAGACGGGGATTACTTCTGATTATCATGCCGATCAGATAGTAACTAGATTAGGACTGAAACATGGGTGGTTCGCCCGGGGTACCTGCCATGGGGGTGCTGCCATCCTCCAAATAAATGAAGATTGGGAAACAGTACATTATAGAACGGACAGTTATGGCAGAACTGTCATAATCCAAATACAAAACAAAAACAACAAACAAGACATACACACACTTATTAACATATATGCACCTGCATTATACACTGACCAACCTAAATTTTATGACGGACTGTATGACACTATAGATAGGTATTACAAAGGAACCAAAATAGTGCTAGGAGGAGATTTTAATTGTGTTTTGACTAGTTTAGACAGTAGTTCCTTTGGCCCCGAATCACAAAGAAAGAAAATTCAGATACCCTTATCAATACGACACTTACAACCTATTCTTGACAAACATGACTTAGTAGACGTTTACAGAAAATTACAACCGCACACACAAGCTTTCACATTCCATGACAAGACAAACCCTTACTTTAGACAGGCCTAAAGACTGGACAGGTTTTACACATCAAATATTTACAATATACACAAAACATACCACATAAAAAATACGCTTAAATTTACAGATCATCAAGCAGTATACACAGTTTTAAGTATTGGACACACACATACAAAATTAAAGAGATCCCCGCACTGGAAATTCAACAACAACTTGTTAAAAAATACCTTCTTTACAGATAAAATAACACAACTCATTCAGGGTTACACACAGGACATTCCCAATAACAACATCGCAGTATATTGGGACCTGTTAAAAACACAATAAGAGATAGGTCACAGATTCTAGCTACAACCATACACAGGGCCTTTAAGAAAGAACAAAATATATTAGAAGATGCCATTAGTTTAACTAAACAGATTGATAAAAATAATCCACACATCCATACTTTAGAAGAGCAATTAGATATTTACAAACAACAGACATACCAGGGGGCTCTACTTAGGACAAAATTAAATACTATTACACAGGAAATTCCCAGCAGACAGTATTTACAGATAGAACAAAATGTACAAAGCAGTAGACAGATTCACGAAATAGTAGATATAAATGGGCAACAACAGACAGAGGATACTAGTATTAGACACGCCTTTTTTGAATACTACACAAAATTATACACTAAGGAACAAACCAATGTAGACACACAGGATAAATTTCTACATTATACAAAGCGTTTGAGTGAAGATGAGAGCAAAAAATTAGATGAAATTTTAACTTTGGAAAATTTAAGGGAAGCTGTCAGTACTTTCCAAAAAAATAAATCACCCGGGCCAGATGGGTTAACTGCCGAATTTTACTGTTTCTTTTTTCAAATGTTAGGCCCCCTTTTAATTAAAGTATTTGAGGAAGCCTTCCAGAAAGGAGAGCTTCCCAACAGCCTAAATGAATCCTTTATTACTTTAATACCTAAAGATAATGCTGACAAAAAGTCAATCAAAAATTACAGGCCCATTTCACTTTTAAATACTGACTATAAAATCCTGGCCAAAGCTCTCACCTTAAAACTCAAACCATTCCTGCAGAACATGATACATGCAGATCAACAATGCAGTGTAAACGGTAGAAATATTTGTAGACACACACATTTTATAAGAGACTTAATTACATATACGCACGATAGACACTGTCAAAGTGCAATACTATCATTAGATCAAGAGAAAGCCTTTGTCAGAGTATCGCATTCTTTCTTACATAAAACTTTACAAGCAAACAACATAGGGGGATATTTTAGAACATGGGTGGAAATTTTATACAAAAAACCCCAGTGAGACAGGGGTGCCCTTTGTCTCCCCTTTTATATGTATTAACACTAGAACCAGTTCTGGAAAGAATAAGGCAAGATGTAAACATCACGGGAACCTTTGTTCCCGGTAAAGGAGAAAGAAAATTGTTGGCGTATGCTGATGATACAATATTCCTTCCAGCAACTGTGGATTCTATAAACAGCATATTAGAAATCTTTACAGAGTTTGGATACGCTAATGAATCCAAACTAAATGTTCAGAAATCTAGTATAATGGGATTAGGCAGATGGGCAAATAAAACACAGATTTCCCTTTTCAGTTAACACAAGTTAACAGAATCAAAATTTATGGAATAAATTATTCCTGCAACCCTCATGACCCCAATACAGAAACATGGGAAAAATTATTAGGTAAAATTCAAAACATGTTAGAAAAGTATAAAAATAAGACAGCTACCATTTTTGGGAGAAGCACCATAGTGAACTGTTTCATTATGCCAAAAATAATTTATACAGCAAATGTCCAAATCATACCAAAATCAACCGTAACTAAAATAAATGTACTGATTAGGAATTTTATTTTTAAGAATACGTTTAGAAGTATAAAGCATTCAACTTTAATGCAGCCTACGAATAAAGGGGGGATAGCCTTGCAGGACATTGACACTAAGATTAAAGCTTTAAGGTTTAAATATATAGGGGAGATTATAAAAAATCCAAGTCTTTACCCATTAGCACACTACTACATTGGACTTAGGTTAATTAAATTACATAAGTTAGAAAATAATCAACCACATTTCTTTCGGACCCCACCACCCTTTTATAGGATATGCCTACAAAATTTAAAAGGAAACGAACAATTAGTAAAACAAGACACCAAACTCATATACAAATTATTAGTTGCAGCACAGGAACCCTATTTAGGTACACGGATTAAACGAGGGTACAATCTTTTCATAACAGACTACACACAAAGCTTCACAAACATTCACGCATTAGACGTTAAGCCACAAGCCAAACAAGTCACGTACAGGTTACTGTACAGTTTAACACCTATTGTGAGTGAGCGATCGGCAAAAAAAGCTGGCAAAGCGCCACCAAAGTGTAAACTGTGCAGTAACAACACAATAGAAACAGAGGACCACTTGTTCTACACATGTAAAACAGTGGTCCCCACTCTAAACAAACTAAGAACACTAATAACTTCCAAGACATAGAAATCACTCAACATGTACCAAGCGGTCATGTTGAATACTTTACCTACGTTACCGAGACCGACAGAGCTTAAACTATTGACTCTATTAGCAGAATATAGGTACTTAGTATGGACATGTAGGAATAGGGCAGTACATGACGGTAGACAATACAATAGTAGAATATTTGCACAAATATACGAACACATGACACGAAATATAACAGAACAACTTTAAAAATATTCCCTTGTAAATAATATACTTTAAGCATCATGCATCCCGCCTTCCGTGACCCTGTGGGTCTTTACAGAAGGCAATGCAATCTTAATAGTAAATAATTTTGCTGTGTTCACATTATAAATATCCATTGTACCATCAATCATTCATACTTTCATCCCCCATCAATTATGGTTTGCCACTTGTGTATTTAATAATTACTATTTCCTTTATCGATAAATATTAATATTGCTGTAGTTTGTGATAGTTTTTGTTTAAATATTGCTTGGGAATGGAGTTGTAATAAGTTTGATATGATTTGTTAATAAGTTTAAGTTGGGAGGGAAAGGGGAGAGGGGGGGGGGGGGGCTTACCTTTCAATTATTAAAATAATGTGAATTTTGCTTTAATTGTTTTGTGATATGGATATTGACTTCTTGTACTGCTTATTTAGGGATGAGGGGGGAGGGGGGGGGGGGAATGCTATATCTTATATCTTACATCATGTTTTTACAAATTTCCATTCTTGTAAATAACATTGATGGTGTTTGAATTCACGATCTAATAAAGGCTTTAAAAAAAAAAGAAAAGATTTTTTTGGTGTGCTTCCAGGACTGTGTGTGTTAGCTTGGCTGCTAGGCTAACTTTTGGTACTTTGTTATTTGTTCTAATTTGGTTTAAGGCCAAGGAAAAGAAATAAAATGTCAGCACCAGTAGTGCCCATTTTTAATGTAAATATAGATGATGATTTTGAAGGAGGTGTGTTACACCGTCCTTTTACACTGATCATTACAGTAACTGGCCCACAGGCAAACAGGGCTTCATATGGCCTGATATCAAGCATCCTTGCGGGGCCTGCAGGTGTAGGTACGAGTGGGATTGCCACTCTGTACCATTTTGCAGGGCCCTTTAAGTGGTTCGCCACCCTCACAGCAGCGGCCCAGCTTAAACACTATCAGGGCCTACACGGTAAGAGGCTGGAGTGGTCAAACCCACAGATGACGGTGTACATTGAACACCAAGATAAGGAAAAATCAAAAGGAACCCTTAACTGGATACCGCCCACCATGAAGGCGGAAGCTGTGCAGAGACTGGCGGCGACCCTCTCTGGGGACGAAGGTGCAGAAGTAACAAGAATAAAGACGGCAGGAGATAAATGGAACTTTATGTTCAAGCAGTCAGAACACCACGTACCGCACTTCGTACACCTAAAGGCAGCGGAGAATAAGTTTCTCAGAGTATGGGTGTCCCTGCCAGGGAGAAGGATCCAGTGTGCGGTGTGTGGGGGAGATGACCACTGGGTAAGCCAATGCCCCAAGAAGAGAGCGGCCACCCACCAAGTGAAACAAAGAAGGGAAGAAGAGATGGTTGCCGAGAAAACACCGGCGGAACAGAGTAAAGAAACAGTGGCGGAAAAGGACAGGGCAAGTGAGCTCCCTGCCCCAGATAGCCCCCAAGGCAGTGCCGATGAAGGAGATTTCGCAACGTTTCTCTCAAAGAAAGAGAGAAAGAACAGAAAGAGACTATTGCTCCAGACAATGGGGCCGGTGAAGACCAAAGAGGTCAGGCGTAATGAGAGCAGGTCGCCATGTAAACGCTCTCCGAGCAAGAAAGACCTGCCACCGTCACCTAGGGCGTCTACACCGGAACCCTCCCCGAGATGGAGTTCGTCGACACCTGTCGTTGACGAGCGCGCTATGTCTGCACCCAGCAGCCCTAGAAAGTCACCAGCAAGAACGGAAGCTCCGGAGGCACCTACACCGGCGAATACCCAAGCCTCCTCCTGTTGGGCGATAATGGCAGAAGAGGACGATATGGAGGCCATGTTGTCACAGACGGGCCTGTTCATTGATGGACAGGCTTTTGACGACATAAGCGACTAATGAGCTTACCCCCACGAATCTTTCTTCACTGCACTGGGGGCCAGTGCGAGCCAGAATTTCTGATGTTTCAAGTGTCATGCTTCAGGCCAGTGTGTGAGATGTCCCCCCTCAAGTGGACACAAGTGCAAATGTCCAAAATAAAAATAAAAACAAGAATGTATTTTATTATAGTAAAGAGTGACAACCACTATAGTTTAGGTGCTTTTTTACAGTGTATTTTAAGAGTTGTGTTGATTGTAAATAGTTTATTTTTGCTGTTTAGTCTTTACATAACACGGCACACACATTTACACTTTTAAATGTGCACAGTTTTAATTAGGCAGCCAACCCTCCCCCCTGTCAGTGAGGGAGGGACTGACAACGCAGCGTCGGCTGCGTTGGGCCCTAATCATCAGGGAACAACGACCTTTAGCCAGCGATCAGTCACTAATGTGTCGAGTAGTCAAAATGCAGAAAGTGGTCAGCCCTTAAGCACCGCTTTGTTAAGAAGTGCAAACAAGAACGTGTTCAGTGGTTTAGTAATGACAGATAACGGTCAGCCCTTAAGCACCGCTCTGTCGAGTAAACTATGTGAAACAGGTACACCCATTACAACATGTGATAAATCTTTAGATAAATCTTTAGATAGTACTTTGTTGCCGAGTAATTCATCTAGGGCATGTAGCCAGCCCCAGACCACTACATTGCCTTGTAACTCATGTAAGACGGGCGGTCTGCTCCCCGCTCCGTCAGGTAGTTTAGATATGGCAAGTGGCCACTCTGCTACTTTGCCAGGTAGACAGTTTGCAACAAGTGGCCAACCCTCAGATACCACTTTGTCAAGCAGCCTAGTTCTAATATCCCTCATTATCAAAGGTTTGAGGGATAAACTAGACCATGTAATTAAACTGATCAAAAAAGATAAACCTGATTTTTTGTTCTTGCAACAGACAGGGATTACGTCTGACTTTTCTGCCAGTCGGATTGTAACTAGATTAGGACTTAAACATGGCTGGTTCACCCTAGGCCCCAGGCATAGTAGTGTTGCCATCTTACAAATTAACGAAGATTGGGACACAGTACATTATAGGACAGACGGTTGTGGCAGAACCTCATAATTCAAATACAAAACAAACACAACAGACAAGACACACACACACTCATCAATATATACGCACCAGCGACAAGAGACGAAAGACCTAGTTTCTATGACAAATTACATGACACTTTAACAAAACATTACAAAGGGA
The DNA here is from genome assembly GCA_024509875.1 of Oreohelix idahoensis. Classification (NCBI taxonomy): domain Eukaryota; kingdom Metazoa; phylum Mollusca; class Gastropoda; order Stylommatophora; family Oreohelicidae; genus Oreohelix; species Oreohelix idahoensis. The sequence goes on along the minus strand of JAMPIV010009326.1, from coordinate 85,294 downwards.
CTAGGAAAATTTTGGGCGGAGACTTTAATTGTGTTCTGTCTGACCTAGACTTGTCTAGGAGCTCCAGGGGAGAAGCACAGGCCCAAGAAAAGTCTTCGCTTTTAAGACAAATACATACTATGCTAGACGAACACGACCTCTCGGACGTATACAGAAAAATAGAGCCTCACAAACAAACCTTTACATATTACGACAAAACGAACCCATATTTGAGACAGGCATCACGACTGGACAGAATATATGCATCTAGTACCTACAATATACACAAAACATACCATATAGGAAGTACTCTTAAATTTACAGATCACAAGGCAGTCTACACATCTTTAAATACGGGACACACGCACAAGCAAGTAAAGAGATCCCCACATTGGAAATTTAACAACAGCTTACTTAAGAACACTTACTACACAGAACAAATAACACAACTGATACAAGGTTACGCACAAGACATTCCCAATAATAACATTGCACAATATTGGGATATGTTAAAAAACACAATTAGAGATAGAACGCAGATTTTGGCCACACTTATTCACAAAAATTTTAAAAAAGAAGAGGGGATTTTAGAAGAAGCAATTAGTTTAACCAAAAGTTTAGACAACACGAACCCTCACATCCAAACCTTAGAAGAGCAGTTTTTTTTTTTTTTCTATAACCAGAGGCACTCGAGCTTTCCAGCTCTTTCGGCCCAATGACATGTCATTGCGAGGCTGGGGGGTCAGTGGACTTTCCTTCCAACCCGGTCAGGAGCTTCGCTCCTTCCCATCCACACGGGATTTATGTGCAGGAGCCTGTTCAGATTATTCAGTCAAATTTCCGGTCGTAAACATTTCTTCAAACGCCGACGGCCGGGTTTGAACCATGAACACCTGGTCGCCAGTACAACGCTGTAGCCATTACACCAGCGCGGCTCCCTAGAAGAGCAGTTAGATCAATATAGACAGTATACCTACCAGGGAGCGCTACTTAGAACCAAATTACACACTATAACGCAAGAAATCCCTAGTAGGCAATATTTAGCAATTGAACAGAATGTACAACGCAGTAGACAGATTCATGGAATAACAGATATGAACGGACAACAACAAACAGACAACGCCAACATTAGTCGCGCTTTCTTCCAATACTACAAAAAACTATATACTAAGGAAGAAACCGACGCAAATATACAAGACAAATTTCTACAATACACAAAGTGTCTAAGTGATGAGGAAAGTGAAAGGCTAGACCAACCCCTAACTTTAGATAATTTGCAGGGGGCCCTTAGTACTTTTCAAAATGATAAGGCACCCGGCCCAGATGGGCTAACAGCAGAATTTTACAGGTTCTTCTTCCCATGTTTAGGCCCCATCTTAATTAAAGTGTTCGAAGAGGCTTTTCAAAAAGGGGAACTCCCGGATAGTTTAAATCAATCTTATATTACGTTAATTCCCAAGGACGAAAATGACAAAAAGTCAATTAAGAATTTTAGGCCCATCTCCCTTTTAAATGTTGATTACAAAATTCTAGCCAAGGCACTAACTCTGAAGCTTAAGCCACACATGCACGCAATAATTCACGAAGACCAACAATGTAGTGTAAATGGTAGGAACATTAGTAGACACACACATTTTATCAGAGACCTGATTACATACGCACATGATAGGCAGTGCCAGAGCACCATATTATCTCTAGACCAGGAAAAGGCATTTGATAGAGTATCACATGCCTTTCTGCATAAAAGTCTCAAAGCAAATAACATAGGGAAATACTTTAGGAAATGGATTAAAATTTTATATAACAAACCGGAAAGTAGAATATTGGTTAATCATAGTTTAACCAACTCTTTCAAGTTAACGAGATCAGTGAGATAGGGCTGTCCTTTGTCGCCCCTGTTATATGTAATAACGTTAGAACCTGTGTTGGAAAGAATAAGACAACACACAAATATCACGGGGACTTTTGTCCCCGGTGCAGGGGAAAGAAAATTGTTGGCCTACGCCGATGATACGATATTCCTTCCAACAACAAAGGATTTGTTTATGCAATAGTTTTGATTTGTGCCTAGCTTTTTAACTTTAAATTTTGTGCATATTATTCTTTTTAGATTGTAATTTTTTTTTTCGTTTTATCTTAATCTTTTTGTGTTTCACAATATTTAGTTTGTATCAGGTTTATTAACTTTAAATTATGTTCTTTTTAATGACTATTTTGAATTTCAATCGTTGTAAATACTATCAATGTTGTAAATATATTGACCAAATAAAGGTTTTTAAAAAAAAAAAAAGTCAAGTTAGGATTTTTCCAGTGTTGTGCTATTTCAGGACTTGTGTGTGTGTTAGCTTAGCTGTTAGCTAGGCTAACTTTTGATAGTTTGCATAAGTTACACACAGGATATCCCCAATAACAACATTGCAGAATATTGGGACCTGCTAAAAAACACAATAAGGGACAGAACACAGACTTTAGCAACAACAATACACAGGGCTTTTAAGAGGGAACAAAATATATTGGAAGACGCAATAAGTTTAACTAAGCAGATAGACAAATCTAACCCACACATTCACACTTTAGAAGAGCAATTAGACCTGTACAAACAACACACATACCAAGGAGCTCTCCTTAGGTCAAAATTAAATACTATTACACAAGAAACACCCAGTAGACAATATTTAGCGATTGAACAAAATGTACAACACAGTAGGCAGATTCAGGAAATATTTGTCATGAATGGGAAACAACAGACAGAGGATACTAGTATTAGACAAGCCTTTTTTGAATACTACACAAAATTATACACTAAAGAACAAACCAATGTAGACACACAGGATAAATTTTTACATTATACAAAGCGTTTGAGTGAAGATGAGAGCAAAAAATTAGACGAAATTTTAACTTTGGAAAACTTAAGGGAAGCAATCAATACCTTCCAAAAAAATAAGTCACCCGGGCCAGACCGCGGAATTTTACTTTTTCTTTTTCCCAATTTTAGGCCCCTTATTAATTAAAGTATTTGAAGAAGCCTTCCAGAAAGGAGAGCTTCCAAATAGTTTGAACAAATCTTTCATAACGTTAATTCCTAAAGATAATGCTGACAAAAAGTCAATCAAAAATTACAGGCCTATTTCTCTTCTAAATACTGATTATAAAATCCTGGCCAAGGCCCTCACTCTGAAGCTCAAACCGTTTATGCAACAAATGATACATGCAGATCAACAATGCAGTGTAAACGGTAGAAATATTTGTAGACACACACATTTTATACTTACTTACTTTCTTACTTAGTCGTTCCCCTTCTACCGTGAGGTGTAGAGGTTTGGAAGAGAGAGCGCCAGACCATTCTATCAGCTGTCTTCTTCCTGGCCTGGTTCCATTCTAGTCCTCGGTCCTTCAAAGATTGTCTAATGTTGTCCTCCCAGCGGACTCTGGGTCGTCCTGGAGGTCTGGATCCCTGGCTCTTTGTTTCCCATGCTTGTCGTGGTAGCTGATCTTCTCCCATTCTGCAGACATAGCCAAACCATCTCAGTTGGGACTGTTCTATTTGGGTTTTATAAGAGACTTAATTACATACACGCACGATAGACAGTGTCAAAGTGCAATACTATCATTAGATCAGGAGAAAGCCTTTGACAGAGTATCACATTCCTTCCTACATAAAACTTTACAAGCAAACAACATAGGTGAATACTTTAGAACATGGATAGAAATCTTATACAAAAAACCCCATAGTAGAATATTAATTAATCACAGTTTAAGTGACCCAGTTAGGCTGACAAGATCAGTGAGGCAGGGGTGCCCTTTGTCTCCCCTATTATACGTTTTAACACTAGAACCAGTGCTGGAAAAAATAAGACAAGATGTAAACATCACGGGGACTTTTATACCCGGGAAAGGGGAAAGAAAATCATTAGCGTATGCTGATGATACTTTATTCCTTCCAGCAACTGTAGATTCCATAAGAAAGATATTAGAAACCTTTACAGAGTTTGGATACGCTAATGAATCCAAACTAAATATTCAAAAATCTAGTTTAATGGGATTAGGTAAATGGGCAAATAAAACAGATTTCCCTTTTCAGTTAACGCAAGTTAACAGAATCAAAATTTATGGAATAAAATATTCTTGTAACCCCCATGACCCCAATACAGAGACATGGGTAAAGTTAGTAGATAAAATTCAAAACATGTTAGAGAAATATAAATACAAGACAGCTACCATTTTTGGGAGAAGTATCATAGTGAACTGTTTCATTATGCCTAGAATTATATATACAGCTAATATTCAAATCATACCAAAATCAATTGTAACTAAATTTAATGTACTGATTAGGAATTTCATTTTTAGGGGCACTTTCAAAAGTATTAAACACGTAACCCTAATACAATCTAAGCACAAGGGGGGGATAGCTCTGCAAGACATCACCACTAAAATTAAAGCCCTAAGGATTAAATATATAGGAGAGGTAATTAAGAACCCAAGTTTGTATCCCTTAGCACACTATTATATCGGACTTAGAATACTCAAACTATGTAAACCAGACAATAAACAACCCCATCTTTTTGGTACCCCACCACCCTTCTACAGAATATGTTTACAAAATTTAAAAGGGAACAAACAATTAGTTAAGCAAGACACTAAACTTATATACAAACTCCTTGTAGGGGCACAAGAATCTTTTTTAGGCACACGGATAAAACGAGGGTACAACCTTTTCATAACAGACTACACACAGAGTTTCGCAAACATTCACGCAATAGACGTTAAACCACAAGCCAAACAAGTCACTTTTAGGTTACTGTACAGTTTAACACCTATTATGGGCAAGCATGCAGCAATGAAAGCAGGCAAGGCGCCACCAAAGTGTAAACTGTGCAGTAAAAACACAATAGAAACAGAGGACCACTTGTTCTACACATGTAGGACAGTGGTCCCTACACTAAACAAACTAAGAACGTTAATAGCTTCCAAAACAACGCATTCGCTCAGCATGTACCAAGCGGTCATGTTGAATTGTTTACCTACATTACCAAGACAGACAGAACTTAAACTCTTAACTTTATTAGCAGAATTTAGAAACTTAGTGTGGACATGTAGGAATAGGGCAGTACATGACGGCATACATTATGACAGTAGAATATTTTCACAGATATACGAACAAATAATACTTCGATGTTTGACTATATAATGTAAAGCAAGTAGCTTTATTTATAAATACTTCTGTAAATATCAAGCAATATAAATATCATTTATCATTTATGTCTTCACTAATCATTTCATGGTAGGGTGTCGATGTACTTAGAGCTTTTGTAGCCTCATTTACATTCATCATCCTATAATTTTGCCTTTGATTGTTTTGGGATATTGTTGGGATCTTTTTGTGAAATAATTTCTATGTCCTTTTGTTTTTGATTTGTTATATAATATGGATTGCTTGTTGTTATTATTTACTTGGGGGGGGGGGGCGGGGGGTAGTTTTGCACCATACATTTTATTTGTACAAATTTTTGTAAATAACATTGATGTTCAAAATCATAGACCCAATAAAGGTGTTTAAAAAAAAAAAAAAAAAGTTAGCTTAGCTGTTAGCTAGGCTAACTTTTGGTACTTTTTGTTTGTTCCAATTTGGTTTATAACCAAGAGGATCTGATAATAATGCCTGCTCCTATTGTGCCAGTGTTTGATATTAATATGGAGGAAGATTTGGAAGGAGGGGAAATTCACAGAAAAGGTACGTTGGTCATTTCTATTACTGGGCCACAAGCCAACCGTGCATCATACTCGTTGATTGCGAGCATATTAGCCGGACCAGCCGGCGTTGGAACAAGTGGTGTTGCCACCCTGTACCGCTTTGCGGGACCATTTAGATGGTATGCCACCCTAACAACTGCAGCGCACATGAAGCACTATCAGGGCTTACATGGAAAGAAGTTTGAATGGACCAATCCTCATATGTCCATATACATTGAGCACCAGGACAAAGAAAAGTCCAAGGGGGTTCTTCACTGGCTGCCCCCTACCATGAAGCCTGCAGCTGTGCAAAGGATCGCGGCAACAGTGTCGGGAGACAAAGAGGCAGAAGTTTTTAGGATCAAAACGGCCCACAAGTGGAACTTTTTGTATAAGCCTTCTGAGCGTCAGGTACCCCACTTCATTAATTTAAAAATGGACGAGCAAGTAGATAAATTCCAACGGGTGTGGGTGGCCCTGCCAGGGAGGAGAATGCAATGTGCCATTTGTGGGGAAGATACTCACTGGGTGAGTCAATGCCCCAAGAAGCGAGCGGCCCCCCCTCAAGAAGACGAGAGAGGAAGAAGCAGTGGAGATTGATAAGACACCGGCGGAAGAGTGCAGGGCAAAAGAGCTCCCTGTCCCAGAGAACCCCCGGACCTTGGTAGACGCTGATGGCTACACAAAGGTAATTAATGACAAGAAAAGAAAGATGCTCCTGGCAGCAGGGCCAGGAAAAACCAAAGAAGGCAGACGCCATCAACCTGAGAGGTCTCCAACCAAGTGATCCCCGTGTAAGCAAAGTTTACCGTCATCGCCTAGGGCGACTACACAAGAGCCTTCCCCAAGGTATGAGTCAATGCCTATTGTTGATAAACGGGAAGCATCTCGGCCAAATACCCCTGTAAGGGGATCACCAATTAAATCTGTAGTTCCAGAGGCGCCAACGCCAGCTAACACCCAAGTATGCATAAGTTGGGCGACGGAATCAGAACAAGACGAAGACATGGAGGCGATGATGTTGCAGGCCAGCCTGTTTATTGACGGGCAACCTTTCGAAGACGTGAGTGAATGAGCTTGCGAATACGAGTCTTTCTTCCCTGCACTGGGGCCCAGTGTCAATTGATGTCCAACGCCGTACAGGTACGAGGTGTTAGTTCCAGAGGTCAGATGACAAATGGTGCATGTGTGGGCACGCCCAAGATGCACCCCGCTGTCATCACCCCCCTGTGAGCTTACCGACGAGAAGAATACCATACTACCAGTGCGTGGGAAGATGTGCCCCCTCCTGTGGACCCAAGTGTACCAGCTTCAAATAATTAAAATAATGTATTTATTCAAAGTAAAATGTAAAAATACCTATAGGTTAGGAAGTGTTTCTTATGATTTAAGAGTCTTGTGTTTTTTTAATGTAAATAGTTTTTTGATAGTTAGTTTGTTCACAATACACACACTTTAACATGCGCACAGTTTCATTTAAGCAGACAACTCCCCCCCCCCCCCGACCCCCCCCCCCCACTGGGGTTTGAGGTTTAGGCGACGCGGTTTCATCTGCGTCTAGCCTAAATTATCAGTGCGGAATGGATAGTCAGCCCCAGGTCACTATTCCGTCAGGCAGTCATGTAACTAGGTTAACCGGTCAGCCCCTACGCATCGCCTCAAGGAATGTAAACATGAATGTGTCGAGTGGCCTAGTTACGACAGAAAGCGGTCAGCCTACGGTCACCGCTATGCTGTGCAAGCCATGTGTAATAAATGACCAGTTTATCACTTTGCCTGGTACAATCCTTAAAACACATGATAAACAATCGACTAGCGCTTTGTTGAGTATTCCACCTGTAGCGGGTAGCCAGCCTCAGACCACTACTCTGCTCTGTAATTCAAAAAAGACGGACGGTCCGCACCCAGTCCCCGTTTTGTCAAATAGTTTAGTTTTGGCAAGTGACCACTCTGCCACTTTGCCAGATAGACAGTTTACAACGAGTGGCCAACTTCTGCTTACCACTTCGTCAAGTAGCCTAGTTGTTATATCCCTCAATATCAATGATTTGAGGGATAAACTAGACCATGTAATTAAACTGATCAAAAAAGATAAACCTGATTTTTTGTTCTTGCAGCAGACAGGGATTACGTCTGACTTTTCTGCCAGTCAGATTGTAACTAAGTTAGGACTTAAGCATGGCTGGTTCGCCCTAGGCCCCAGGCATAGTAGTGCCGCCATCTTACAAATTAACGAAGATTGGGACACAGTACATTATAGGAAAGACGGTTGTGGCAGAACCGTCATAATTCAAATACAAAACAAACACAACAGACAAGACACACACACACTCATCAATATATACGCACCAGCGACGAAAGACCTAGTTTTTATGACAGATTACATGACACTCTAACGAAACATTATAAAGGGACTAGGAAAATTTTGGGCGGAGACTTTAATTGTTTCCTGTCTGACCTAGATTTGTCTAGGAGCTCTGTAGGGGGAGCGCAGGCACGGGAAACGTCTTCGCTCTTAAGACAAATACGTACAATGTTACACGAACACGACCTCTCAGACGTATACAGAAAAATAGAGCCTCGCAAACAAACCTTTACACATTCATTCATTCATAACCCTCCACTCCCAAAGGAGCATAGGCCTTCAACAAACACATGCCAAGTCCTCCTGTCACGTGCCATCATCTCAAGTTCTTTCCATGTTCTCCTCATCATTTTCACCTCTGTTTCCATGTACTTCTTGGTCTTCCTATGCCTCTCTTGCCCTGGGGGTTCCAGAACAAGGACTGCCTTGTAATGCTATCAACAGGCTTCCTCAGTGTGTGTCCTATCCATCGCCATCGTCTTCTTTACACATTACGACAATATAAACCCATACTTTAGACGGGCATCTAGACTGGACAGAATATATGCATCTAGTACCTACAATATACACAAAACATACCATATAGGAAGTACTCTTAAATTTACAGATCACAAGGCAGTCTACACATCTTTAAATACGGGACACACGCACAAGCAAGTAAAGAGATCCCCACATTGGAAATTTAACAACAGCTTACTTAAGAACACTTACTACACAGAACAAATAACACAACTGATACAAGATTACGCACAAGACATTCCCAATTATAACATTGCACAATATTGGGATATGTTAAAAAACACAATTAGAGATAGAACGCAGATTTTGGCCACACTTATTCACAAAAAGTTTAAAAAAGAAGAGGGGATTTTAGAAGAAGCAATTAGTTTAACCAAAAGTTTAGACAACACGAACCCTCACATCTGCCAGTCAGATTGTAACTAAGTTAGGACTTAAACATGGCTAATTCGCCCTAGGCCCCAGGCATAGTAGTGCCGCCATCTTACAAATTAACGAAGATTGGGACACAGTACATTATAGGACAGACGGTTGTGGCAGAACCGTCATAATTCAAATACAAAAAAAACACAACAGACAAGACACACACACACTCATCAATATATACGCACCAGCGACAAGAGACGAAAGATCTAGTTTTTATGACAAATTACACGACACTCTAACGAAACATTATAAAGGGACAAGGAAAATTTTGGGCGGAGACTTTAATTGTGTCCTGTCTGACCTAGATTTGTCTAGGAGCTCCGTAGGGGGAGCGCAGGCATGGGAAAAGTCTTCGCTCTTAAGACAAATACGTACAATGTTAGACGAACACGACCTCTCAGACGTATACAGAAAAATAGAGCCTCACAAACAAACCTTTACATATTACGACAAAACGAACCCATATTTGAGACAGGCATCACGACTGGACAGAATATATGCATCTAGTACCTACAATATACACAAAACATACCATATAGGAAGTACTCTTAAATTTACAGATCACAAGGCAGTCTACACATCTTTAAATACGGGACACACGCACAAGCAAGTAAAGAGATCCCCACATTGGAAATTTAACAACAGCTTACTTAAGAACACTTACTACACAGAGCAAATAACACAACTGATACAAGATTACGCACAAGACATTCCCAATAATAACATTGCACAATATTGGGATATGTTAATAAACACAATTAGAGATAGAACGCAGATTTTGGCCACACTTATTCACAAAAAGTTTAAAAAAGAAGAAGGGATTTTAGAAGAAGCAATTAGTTTAACCAAAAGTTTAGACAACACGAACCCTCACATCCAAACCTTAGAAGATCAGTTAGATCAATATAGACAGTATACCTACCAGGGAGCGCTACTTAGAACCAAATTACACACTATAACGCAAGAAATCCCTAGTAGGCAATATTTAGCAATTGAACAGAATGTACAACGCAGTAGACAGATACACGAAATAATTGACATGAAAGGAAAACATCATACAGACAATACCAATATTAGTCACGCTTTCTTCGAATACTACAAGCAGCTATATACTAAAGAAGAAAGTGATGCAAACACACAAGACAAATTTCTAAAATACACAAAGTGTCTAAGTGATGAGGAAAGTGAAAGGCTAGACCAACCCCTAACTTTAGATAATTTGCAAGGGGCACTTAGTACTTTTCAAAAAGATAAAGCACCCGGACCTGATGGGTTAACTGCAGAATTCTACAGGGCTTTCTTCCCCTGTTTAGGGCCCATTCTAATTAAAATGCTGGAAGAGGCATTTCAAAAAGGGGAACTCCCGGAAAGTTTAAATCAGTCATATATTACCCTGATCCCCAAGGATAGTAATGATATAAAGTCAATTAAGAATTTTCGGCCCATTTCTCTTTTAAATGTTGATTATAAAATTCTAGCCAAGGCACTAACTCTGAAGCTTAAACCACACATGCACAAAATAATTCATGAAGATCAGCAGTGTAGTGTTCAAGGTAGGAATATTTGTAGACACACACATTTCATTAGAGACCTGATTACATACACACACGATAGGCAGTACCAGAGTGCCATATTATCATTAGACCAGGAAAAGGCATTTGATAGAGTATCACATGCCTTCCTACATAAAAGTCTTAAAGCAAATAATATAGGGAAATACTTTAGATCATGGATAAAAATCCTATATAAGAAACCTGAAAGCAAAATATTGATTAATCATAGTTTAACCAAAGCATTCAAATTAACGAGAAGTGTTAGGCAAGGGTGCCCTCTGTCGCCCCTGTTATATGTAATAACATTAGAACCTGTTTTGGAAAGAATAAGACAAGATACAAATATTACGGGAACTTTCGTCCCCGGTGCAGGGGAAAGGAAATTGTTGGCCTACGCCGATGATACGATATTCTTTCCAATAACAAAGGATTCTATAAAAAATATCTTAGAGGTTTTCACAGAGTTTGGATACACTAGCGAATCCAAACTTAATATTCAAAAATCTAGCATAATGGGAATAGGTAAATGGGGCAATAGGTCAGATTTCCCTTTTCAATTAACGGTAGTGAATAAAATTAAAATTTATGGGATTAACTTCTCCTTTAATCCTCAAGACCCCAATAAACAAACATGGACAAAATTGATAGAGAAAATCCAAAATATGCTAGAAATTTACAAATATAAAATGGCTACCATTTTCGGAAGAAGTATTATAATTAATTGTTATATTATGCCAAAAATAATCTATACAGCAAATATACAAATAGATCATCGACAACACACAACAGAAATGGAATCCAGTGGACTCTGACTGGGCAGTTGGATGATCTGGATTTTGCTGATGACTTGGCTCTTCTGTCCCATGGCCGTGGTCAGATGCAGGACAAATTGAAAACACTCGAGGAGAGGTCACAGCAATTGGGTCTGAGGATACACAGGGAAAAGACAAGGATAATGAGAGTAAATGCAGGTAGTGATAGCAGGGTTGAACTTGAGGAGACACCAATTCAAGATGTGGAATCATACACATGTCTTGGCGGCAATATGGACAAAGTTGGAGGGACAGACAGCGATGTCAAGATGGGAGTACAGGGGGCAAGAGGAGCTTTCATTGCATTGGGAGATGTATGGAGATCAAGAGAGATCGGATCCGGCACGAAAATAGGAGTCTTCAACTCGGATGTGAAGTCAGTCCTGTTGTGTGGCTCGGAGACATGGAGAACAACAAAGACAACAACCAAAAAGCTACAGACTTTCATGGGTGGGTGCTTGCGTGGAATAGAGGGATTAAAATGGTATGACAGGGTTACCGGCGTGGAACTGATGACAAGAGCTAGACAGGTGCCGGTGGAACAAGAGATGAGAAGAAGACGATGGCGATGGATAGGACACACACTGAGGAAACCTGTTGATAGCATTACAAGGCAGTCCTTGTTCTGGAACCCCCAGGGCAAGAGAGGCAGAGGAAGACCAAGAAGTACATGGAGAAGAGAGTTGGAAACAGAGGTGAAAATGATGAGGAGAACATGGAAAGAACTTGAGATGATGGCACGGGACAGGAGGACTTGGCATGTGTTTGTTGAAGGCCTATGCTCCTTTGGGAGTGGAGGGTTATGAATGAATGAAAAATATACAAATAGTACCTAAAAAGATTATAACGGAAATAAATAAACTAATTAGGGCCTTTATTTTTAGGAATACTTGGCACAGTATCAAACACGTAACACTAATACAACCTAAAAATAAAGGGGGGATAGCCTTACAGGATATTGACACCAAAATTAAAGCGTTAAGAATTAAATATATAGGGGAAGTTATAAAGAGCCTGGGTCTATACCCACTGGCACACTATTATATTGGGTTAAGATTATCAAGTTTTTGTAAATTAAATAATAATCAACCACATTTTTTTGGGACACCACCTCCCTTTTATGCAATATGTCTGAAAAGTTTAGAAGGGAACAAACATTTAATAAAACAAGACACCAAACTTATATATAAACTTCTAGTCGCAACACAGGAAACACCTCTGAGCACACGAAGGGGGTACAACCTTTTCATAACTGATTACACACAGAGTTTTACAAACATTCATGCAATAGACATCAAACCACAAGCAAAAGAAGTCACTTTCAGACTACTACACAGTTTAACACCAATCGCCAACTGATCATCACTAAAGGCAAACAGGTTAGCACCAAAATGTAAACTGTGTAGTGACAACATCATAGAGAGAGAAGACCACTTGTTTTACACATGTAAGACAGTGGTCCCTACATTAAACAAATTAAGAAAGTTAATAGCCTCCAACTCACAACAAACACTTAATTTATATAGAGCTGTCATGATGAACACTTTACCACAGATGACAAGACAAACAGAACTTAAGTTACTAACTTTACTAGCAAATTTCAGATACCTTGTTTGAACTTGTAGAAATAGGGCCATATATGACGGTAGATATTACGACAGTACAATATTTACACAAATATATGAGCGCTTACATAATATAAAGGCAAGTAGCCTTGAATACTTCGTGTTTTATAAATCATAAAATGTAAATACTCTTTCACCATCCATGTTTCTTGGTGTATTGACTTGTAATAATTGTAGTTTGGGGGGGGGGGGGGGGGGGAGGTGGAAAGAGGGGGGGGGGGGGGTCCTTATCTTTAGTATGTTTATTATGTATTATTGTTATATAACTTGGTAATTTTGATACGATATATTGTTTTGCTATAGTCGCTTACTGATTGCAATGCTAGTCTGGGGGGGGGGGGGGGGGTTATCTTTAGTATGTTTACTAAGTGTTATTGTTATATAACTTGGTAACTTTGATACGGTATATTGTTTTGATATAGTCACTGACTGATTGCAATGCTAGTTTGGGGGGGGGGGGGGGGGTTTACTCTATACCATGTGATATTTGTAAAAAAATTCTGTAAATAACATCGATGTATTGACCTGAATAAAGGTTTTTTTTTTTTTTTTTTTTTAAATTGTGTGTTCATTTTGGACTTTGGTGTTTTTTCCCGGACATTGGTGTTGGCTTGGCTGTTAGCTAGGCTAAATTTGTGACTTTGTTTTGTCTGTTTCTGATTTGGTTTAAGGCCAAGAATAGAAAAATAATAATGGCTACACCAGTAGTCCCAACCTTTGTAATGAAACTGGAAGAAGACCTTGAAGGAGGAGAACTTCATAAACCCGGAACATTGGTTATTTCAATTGCAAGGCCACAGGCTAACAGGGCCTCCTATTCTCTTATTGCCAGCAATCATGGCCGGACCAGCTGGGGTTGGTGTAAGTGGCGTCACCATTCTATATAGATTCGCCGGGCCCTTTAAATGGTTCGCGACGCTGACGGCGGCAGCGCATATGAAACATTATGCTGGTCTACATGGCCGTAAATTTGAGTGGAGCAACCCCCAGATGACAGTATATGTTGAACATTTAGATAAAGAGAAGTCTAAGGGAGTTTTGAACTGGATGCCCCCAACGGTGAAGGCAGAGGCGGCCAGACGTTTAGCAGCAGCAGTGACAGGAGACAAGGAGGCGGAAGTCTCAAGAGTAAAAACGGCCCATGACAAGTGGAACATATTGAACAAGCCTTCAAACCACCTAATACCCCACTTTGTCAACCTCAAAATGGAGGGCCCGACTGAAAGAGTCCAGAGAGTGTGGGTGTCACTACCAGGAAGAAGAACCCAGTGTGCCATCTGCGGGGGTGATGACCATTGGGTCAGTCAATGCCCAAGAAAGCGGGCAGCCCCCACTCAAACTCAAGCCAAACAATCGAGGAAAGAGGAAGCAGTGGAGATTGACAAGACACCTGCAGAACAGAGAAGGACAACTGAGTCCCCTGCCCTAGAGAGCTCCAAATCCGGGGAAACCGGAAACACTGATGGTTACACACAAGTTCTCACAAGGGAAGAAAAGAAAGAAATAAAAGAGAGCAGGAAGAGGCTCCTAACTCAAGCAAGGGAGCCTGTAAGATCCAAAGAGGGGAGAAGAAGTGATAGCAAGTGACCACACAAGCGCTCCCCTAGCCGAAGGGAGCTACCATCATCACCAAAGGTGCCTACACGGGAGCCTTCTCCATGTTATGAGTCTATGCCAATCATAGATGTGCCAGAGCTGAACGAGGCCCACCCTGACGATCCAAGCCAGTCCTCAGTAATGTCACAAGAGAAGCTGTATCCCAGTTGGGCAACAGCAACAGCGACTGATGAAGAAGCCATGGAGTCTATCATGACGCAGGCCAGTCTGTTTCTCGATGGGCAAGATTTCGAAGACGTGAGCGACGCATGAGTCTACCCCTTCGAGCCTTTCCTTCCTGCACTGGGGGCCAGTGCGAGCCAGAACTTCTGATGTTTCAAGTGTCAAGCTTCAGGCCAGTGTGTGAGATGTCTCCCCTCAAGTGGACACAAGTGCAAATGTCCAAAATAAAAATAAAAATAATAAGAATGTATTTTATTATAGTAAAGAGTGACAACCACTATAGTTTAGGTGCTTTTTACAGTGTATTTTAAGAGTTGTGTTGATTGTAAATAGTTTATTTTTGCTGTTTAGTCTTTACATAACACGGCACACACATTTACACTTTTAAATGCGCACAGTTTTAATTAGACAGCCAACCCTCCCCCCTGTCAAGGCGGGAGGGACTGACAACGCAGCGTCGGCTGCGTTGGGCCCTAATCATCAGGGCACAACGACCTTTAGCCAGCGATCAGTCACTAATGTGTCGAGTGGTCAAAATGCAGAAAGTGGTCAGCCCTTAAGCACCGCTTTGTTAAGAAGTGCAAGCAAGAACGTGTTGAGTGGTTTAGTAATGACAGATAACGGTCAGCCCCTAAGCACCGCTCTGTCGAGTAAACTACGTGAAACAGGTACACCCATTACAACATGTGATAAATCTTTAGATAGTACTTTGTTGCCGAGTAATTCATCTATGGCATGTAGCCAGCCCCAGACCACTACATTGCCTTGTAACTCATGTAAGACGGGCGGTCTGCACCCCGCTCTGTCAGGTAGTTTAGATATGGCAAGTGGCCACTCTGCCACTTTGCCAGGTAGACAGTTTGCAACAAGTGGCCAACCCTCAGATACCACTTTGTCAAGCAGCCTAGTTCTAATATCCCTCAATATCAATGGTTTGAGGAATAAACTAGACCACATTATCAAACTGATTAAAAAAGATAAACCTGATTTTTTGTTCTTGCAACAGACAGGGATTACGTCCGACTTTACTGCCAGTCAGACAGTAACTAGGTTAGGACTTAAGCATGGTTGGTTCGCCCGGGGCACCTGCTATGGGGGTACTGCCATCCTTCAAATTAATGAGGATTGGGAAACAGTACATTATAGAACAGACAATTGTGGCAGAATTGTCATTATACAAATACAAAACAAACAGAACAAGCATGACACACACACGCTCATTAATATATACGCACCCGCATTATACACTGACCAACCCAAATTTTACGACGGACTGTATGACATTATAGATAAGCACTACAAAGGAACTAGAATAGTGTTAGGGGGAGATTTTAACTGTGTTTTGGCCAGTTTAGACAGTAGTTCATTGGGAAACATATCTCAGAAAAAGATAATTCAAATACCCCTATCAATACGACACTTACAACCCATTCTTGACAAACATGACCTAGTAGACGTTTACAGAAAACTACAACCGAACACACAAGCTTTCACATTTCACGACAAGACAAACCCATATTTTAGACAGACCTCAAGACTGGACAGGTTCTACGCATCCAATAATTACAATATACACAAAACTTACCATATAAAAAACACGCTTAAATTTACAGATCACCAAGCAGTATACACAGTTCTAAGTACGGGACACACATATACAAGAGATCCCTGCATTGGAAATTCAATAATAACTTGTTAACAAATACTTTCTTCACAGATACAATAACACAACTCATTCAGGGTTACACACAGGATATCCCCAATAACAACATTGCAGAATATTGGGACCTGCTAAAAAACACAATAAGGGACAGAACACAGATTTTAGCAACAACAATACACAGGGCTTTTAAGAGGGAACAAAATATATTGGAAGACGCAATAAGTTTAAGCAGATAGACAAATCTAACCCACACATTCATACCTTAGAAGAGCAATTAGACCCGTACAAACAACACACATACCAAGGAGCTCTCCTTAGGTAAAAATTAAATACTATTACACAAGAAACACCCAGTAGACAATATTTAGCGATTGAACAAAATGTACAACACAGTAGGCAGATTCAGGAAATATTTGACATGAATGGGAAACAACAGACAGAAGACATTAATATTAGACACGCCTTCTTTGAATATTACATACAATTATATGCTAAAGAACCAACCAACGTAAACATACAGGAGAAATTTCTACACTACACAAAACGTTTAAGTGATGATGAAAGCAAGAAATTAGATGAAACTTTAACTTTAGAAAACTAAAGGGAAGCTATCAGTACTTTCCAAAAAAATAAATCACCCGGCCCAGATGGGTTAACGGCAGAATTTTACCTTTTCTTTTTCCCAATGTTAGGCCCCCTTTTAATTAAAGTGTTTGAGGAAGCCTTCCAGAAAGGGGAGCTTCCGAATAGTTTAAATGAATCTTTTATTACCTTAATACCTAAAGATAATGCTGACAGAAAGTCAATCAAAAATTACAGGCCCATTTCACTTTTAAATACTTACTTACTTACTTAGTCGTTCCCCTTCTACCGTGAGGTGTAGAGGTTTGGAAGAGAGAGCGCCAGACCATTCTATCAGCTGTCTTCTTCCTGGCCTGGTTCCATTCTAGTCCTCGGTCCTTCAAAGATTGTCTAATGTTGTCCTCCCAGCGGACTCTGGGTCGTCCTGGAGGTCTGGATCCCTGGCTCTTTGTTTCCCATGCTTGTCGTGGTAGCCGATCTTCTCCCATTCTGCAGACATGGCCAAACCATCTTAGTTGGGACTGTTCTATTTGGGTCTGCAGCGGATGGGATTTTAGGCCTTGACGGATCGTCTGGTTGCGGACCATGTCTCTTCTTGTTACTTCAACCACTTTCCTCAGATACCTCATTTCTGAGGTTTGGATCTGGCTTTTGTGGGTTGTAGTCATTGCCCACGACTCGCATCCATATGTCAAGACTGGGACATAGGTGGAGCGGTATACAGCCATCTTCGTTTTCTTACCAACCTCTTTCTTGCTGAGGAATCCACGATTTATGGCCTGAAAAAGTCTCCCAGCCGCTGCTTTTCGAGTGGCCAACTCTTCTTTGATGCCTCCCTTTCGGTCTATAATAGCTCCGAGATATTTAAAGTGGTCGACCTGCTCCAGGACCTGTTCTCCCAACTTAATCTGATGTTTTCTTTCTTCTCGTGATATCACCATGGATTTTGTTTTAGAGCTGCTTATGACCATCCCTCTCTTCTCCAGCTCTTCCTTCCAGACTTGCAGGTTGGATTGGAGATGTGCCTCTGATTTAGCAATCAGGGCAACATCATCAGCAAATGCCAGCTCCGAAATATAGACCTGTCTCATCTTCCAGTACCCCACTGAATACTTTCTTGTTCTCTCCTTACATGCCTTGATGACATCGTCCATAAGGAGTATGAAGAGGTAAGGTGATAGGATATCACCTTGTCTTACACCAGTGGTGGTCCTGAACTCTTCTGACTTATGGTTTGCTGTCCTCACATAATTTCTGCAAGACTTGTAGAAGCTCTGTATAGCATGAATCAGAGGTGCTGGAATATTCTTCCTTGCCAAACAGTCCCAAAGTTTGCTCCAGGGGACCCTGTCAAACGCCTTTTCCAGATCTATGAAACAAAGATGGATCTCACTCTTATACTCAAGGGCCTTTTCACTCAGCTGTCTGAGTGTGAAGATTAGGTCTTGAGTACTTCGGTTTGCTCGGAATCCGCACTGGACCTCATCCAATTGTGGCTCAGCTAGGCGTCGGAGTCTCTGCTCTAGGATTCTAGAGTAGATTTTACCAGGGACACTGAGAAGGGATATGCCTCTATGGTTTCCACATTGTCGATTGTCACCCTTTTTGAAAATTGGTGTTATGATGGCAATCTCCCAATCCTTTGGTATGGTCTTGTTGCACCATGCTGCCTGTAGGACCTTTAAGAGTAATAGGTCGCCTGATGCTCCCATGTACTTAACCATTTCTGGTGTTATACCATCATGCCCTGCTGCTTTGCCCATCTTGATTTTCTCCAGTGCTGCCCTCAGTTCTTCCATCTTTATGTCATCTTCACCATCATTGGTTTTCTCTTCTGTGCTAGTGGTTATCATTTCTGATGCTTCACCATGCTCACCATCCAGGAGTTCTGAGAAATATTCTTTCCATCTTTCCATTACTTCCTTCGGGGCAGTAAGCAATTTGCCTTGCTTGTCCTTTATAAATTTGAGAGGGCATTGTTTTTCTTTCCTCATGTTCTTTAGGGTCTTATAGAACAATTTCTGGTTTTCTTGTGCATCTTTTTCTAGCTTTTCTCCAAATTCTTCCCAGGACTTCTGTTTTGCTGCTAGCACTTTGTTCTTTGCTTCTGTTCTGAGTGTCACATATTCTCTATATTTTTCCATTTGTCCTGTTGTGTTTTTAGCTCCTAAGTATTGTTTCCATGCCATTTTCTTCTCTCTTATTTTCTCTTTGACTTCCTCTGTCCACCAAGGTGTCCTCTTTCTCTGGTTCCCAAGTCGGACTTCACCGCATGCTTCTGCAGCAGCTGTCTTTATGATATCCTTGAATTTATTCCAGAGGGTTTCCAAGTCATCAGGTCGTTCTTCTGTGTTGCTCACTGCTGTAGCAATAAGCCCCTGATATCTGGTCTTAATTTCTGGCTCTCTCAGCTTGTAGGTCCTAATGCTCATTTCTCCTGCTCGTTTACTTGGTTTCTTGCGTGATGTTGGGCAGTTCCTAGGCTGAGCAACTCTTTCAGTTGTTCGTTTGATTGTTAGCAGGTAGTGATCACTTCCAATCTCTGGCCCCCTCCAGACTCTTGCATCTCGGACATATCTGAATGAGCTTCTCCGAACAATGGCATAGTCGATCACTGACTTCTCATTCTTGGTTGGTTCACATCTAGTGTATGCATGTATGCGCTTATGGGGGAACTTTGTGTTTGTAATGATCAGATTCTGCTCACTGCAGAATCTAAGGAGTCGCTTTCCATTGTCATTGAGAGTATCTTCTCCATATCTTCCGATAACTCCACCCCATCTAGCATGGTCATTTCCAACTCTGGCATTAAAATCTCCGAGCATAATAACTTCATCTAGGCAGTCATCCACTGTCCTTTGAAGCAGCTCGAAGAATTCCTCCTTGACCTCTGCTCTCTCATCCTCATTTGGCCCATACACTATGACCAGGTTGACTATGGTTTCTCCTTCTTTTAGTTTTACAACCATAATGCGCTCCGAGACAAAGTTCCATCCCTTGATACTATCTTTTTGATTTTGGGCCACAATGCAACCCACGCCCCCTTTAGCTCTTTCAGATATGGGTACACCACTGTAGAGCAACGTGTTGCCATCGAGATCCATGACTCCTTGTCCTTTTTTCTTCGTTTCCGTTATAGCCAGGATTTCTAGTTTTGCTTTCCTCATCTCTTCCACCAGCTCCTCTTCCTTCCCATTTATACTTCTTGTGTTCCAAGTTCCATAAGTCGTAGTCCGTAGTCCGTTCCAGTTCGTCGCCTTTAGAATCAGTCCGGTTTTCTCTCTTGTAGTTCGCGTAATCATGATTTAAAGCAAACAGGTGATTGGCCTGTTGTGCCTTTGCATGGTGGAGGGGCTGCCTCCTTACGGCCTCACTTTTAAATACTGACTATAAAATCTTGGCCAAAGCTCTCACTCTGAAACTTAAATTATTCATGCAGAACTTGATACACGCAGATCAACACTGCAGTGTACACGGTAGGAATATTTGTAGACATACACACTTCATAAGGGATTTGATTACATACACGCACGATAGACAGTGTCAAAGTGCAATACTATCATTAGATCAGGAAAAAGCCTTTGACAGAGTATCGCATTCTTTCTTACAATAAAACTTTACAAGCAAACAACATAGGGGGATATTTTAGAACATGGGTGGAAATTCTATACAAAAAACCCCACAGTAAAATTTTGATTAACCATAGCTTAACTGACCCAGTTAAGCTGACACGATCAGTGAGACAGGGTTGCCCTTTGTCTCCCCTGTTATACGTATTAACATTAGAACCAGTGCTGGAAAGAATAAGGCAAGATGTAAACATCACGGGGACTTTTGTACCCGGGCAAGGGGAAAGAAAATCATTAGCGTATGCTGATGATACTTTATTCCTTCCAGCAACTGTAGATTCCATAAGGAAGATATTAGAAACCTTTACAGAGTTTGGATACGCTAATGAATCCAAACTAAATATTCAAAAATCTAGTTTAATGGGATTAGGTAAATGGGCAAACAAGACAGATTTCCCCTTTCAGTTAACGCAAGTTAACAGAATCAAAATTTATGGGATAAATTATTCCTGCAACCCTTATGACCCCAATACAGAGACATGGGTAAAGTTATTAGATAAAATTCAAAAAATGTTAGAAAAATATAAATACAAGACAGCTACCATTTTTAGGAGAAGTATCATAGTGAACTGTTTCATTATGCCTAAAATTATATATACAGCAAATATCCAAGTCATGCCAAAATCAATTGTAACCAAAATAAATGTGTTGATTAGAAATTTTATATTTAGGGGCACCTTTCAAAGTATTAAACACGTAACCCTAATACAACCTAAGCACAAAGGGGGGGGGGGGGATAGCTCTGCAAGACATCACCACTAAAATTAAAGCCCTAAGGATTAAATATATAGGAGAGGTAATTAAGAACCCAAGTTTGTACCCCTTAGCACACTATTATATCGGACTTAGAATACTCAAACTATGTAAACCAGACAATAAACAACCCCATCTTTTTGGTACCCCACCACCCTTCTACAGAATATGTTTACAAAATTTAAAAGGGAACGAACAATTAGTTAAGCAAGACACTAAACTTATATAGAAACTCCTTGTAGGGGAACAAGAATCTTTTTTAGGCACACGGATAAAACGAGGGTACAACCTTTTCATAACAGACTACACACAAAGCTTCACAAACATTCATGCAATAGACGTCAAGCCACAAGCCAAACAAGTTACATTTAGGTTACTGTACAGTTTAACACCTATCATGAGCAAGCATTCAGCAATGAAAGCAGGCAAGGCGCCACCAAGGTGTAAACTGTGTAGTAACAATGCAATAGAAACAGAAGACCACTTGTTTTACACATGTAAAACAGTGGTCCGTACAATAAACAAACTAAGAACACTAATAACATCCAAAACACCGCATTCGCTCAGCATGTACCAAGTGGTCATGTTGAATATTTTACCTACGTTACCGAGACAGACAGAGCTTAAACTCTTAACTTTATTAGCAGAATTTAGATACTTAGTGTGGACATGTAGAAATAGGGCAGTACATGACGGCATACATTACGACAGTAGAATTTTTTCACAGATATACGAACAAATAACACATAACATAACAGAACAGCTTTAAAAATATTTCTTGTTGCGGAGTTTGCTTTCCTTAAATACTTAGTTTTGATTATATAATGTAAAGCAGGTAGCTCTGATTGTAAATACTTCTGTAAATAACATGCAATATAAATACCATTTATCATTTATGTCTTCACCAATCATCTCATGGTAGGGTGTCGATGTACATTGTAGCCTTATTTAC
The DNA here is from genome assembly GCA_024509875.1 of Oreohelix idahoensis. NCBI lineage: Eukaryota > Metazoa > Mollusca > Gastropoda > Stylommatophora > Oreohelicidae > Oreohelix > Oreohelix idahoensis. Next base: position 62,927 of record JAMPIV010009326.1, on the reverse strand, counting down.
ATTCTGGTTTATCATCCTAATAACTTTGCTTTTGATTGTTTGGGATATTGTTGGGACATTTTTGTGTAATATTTTCTGCGTCCTTTTGGTTTTGATTTGTTATATAACATGGATTGCTGGTTGTTATTTACTTGAAGGGGGGGGGGGGTGGGGGGGGGGGTAGCTGACACTGTCCATTTTATATTTATTGGGAATTTGTACAAAATTTGACTCTTATAAATAACATTGATGTTTAAAATCATAGACCAAATAAAGGTTTTTAAAAAAAAAAAAAAAAAAAGACTTTGTTTTGTCTGTTTCTGATTTGGTTTAAGGCCAAGAATAGAAAAATAATAATGGCTGCACCAGTAGTCCCAACCTTTGTAATGAAAATGGAAGAAGACTTTGAAGGAGGAGAACTTCATAAACCCGGAACATTGGTTATTTCAATCGCAGGGCCACAGGCTAACAGGGCCTCCTATTCTCTTATTGCCAGCATTCTCGCCGGATCAGCTGGGGTTGGTGTAAGTGGGGTCGCCACTCTATATAGATTCGCCGGGCCCTTTAAATGGTTCGCGACGCTGACGGCGGCAGCGCATGTGAAACATTATGCTGGTCTACATGGCCGTAAATTTGAGTGGAGCAACCCCCAGATGACAGTATATGTTGAACACTTAGATAAAGAGAAGTCTAAGGGAGTTTTGAATTGGATGCCCACGACGGTGAAGGCAGAGGCGGCCAGACGTTTAGCAGCAGCAGTGACAGGAGACAAGGAGGCGGAAGTCTCAAGAATAAAAACGGCCCACGACAAGTGGAACATATTGTACAAGCCTTCAAACCACCCAATACCCCACTTTGTCAACCTCAAAATGGAGGGCCCGACAGAAAGAGTCCAGAGAGTGTGGGTGTCACTACCAGGAAGAAGAACCCAGTGTGCCATCTGCGGGGGTGATGACCATTGGGTCAGTCAATGCCCAAGAAAGCGGGCGGCCCCCACTCAAACTCAAACTCAAGCCAAACAATCGAGGAAAGAGGAAGCAGTGGAGATCGACAAGACACCTGCAGAACAGAGAAGGACAACTGTGTCCCCTGCCCTAGAGAGCTCCGAATCCGGGGAAACCGGAAACACTGATGGTTACACACAAGTTCTCACAAGGGAAGAAAAAGAAATAAAAGAGAGCAGGAAGAGGCTCCTAATCCAGACAAGGGAGCCTGTAAGATCCAAAGAGGGGAGAAGAAGTGATAGCAAGTCACCAAACAAGCGCTCCCCTAGCCGAAGGGAGCTACCATTATCACCAAAGGTGCCTACATGGGAGCCTTCTCCATGTTATGAGTCTATGCCAATCATAGATGTGCCAGAGCTGAACGAGGCCCACCCTGACGATCCAAGCCAGTCCTCAGTGATGTCACAAGAGAAGCTGTACCCCAGTTGGGCAACAGCAACAGCGACTGATGAAGAAGCCATGGAGTCCATCATGACGCAGACCAGTCTGTTTCTAGATGGGCAAGATTTTGAAGACGTGAGCGACGCATGAGTCCACCCCTTCGAGCCTTTCCTCCCTGCGCTGGGACCCAGCGTAAGATGTCCAGCGTCAAGCAAGCAAGATGTGTGTGTGCTCCAGATGGGAGATGACGAATGGTGCATGTGAGGTCAAGATGCATCCCGTGGTCACCCCTCCCTGTGAGTTTACTGACGTGGTGGACAAAATAATACCAGTGCGTGGGAGAATGCACTCTTTCCAGTCGGCAAGAAAGAAACTCGCAAAAAGCAATGTAATTTTAAAAGTAAAAGATACAAATAACTATAGTTTAGGTGCTTTTTTACAGTGTATTTTAAGAGTTGTGTTGATTGTAAATAGTTCTTTCCTGTTTAGTTTTTACATAACACGGCACACACATTTACACTTTTAAATGCGCACAGTTTTAATTAGGCAGCCAACCCTCCCTCCTGTCAGGGCGGGAGGGACTGACAACGCAGCGTCGGCTGCGTTGGGCCCTAATCAACAGGGCACAATGACCTTTAGCCAGCGATCAGTCACTAATGTGTCGAGTAGTCAAAATGCAGAAAGTGGTCAGCCCTTAAGCACCGCTTTGTCAAGTAGTGCAAACAAGAATGTGTTGAGTGGTTTAGTAATGACAGATAACGGTCAGCCCTTAAGCACCGCTCTGTCGAGTAAACTACGTGAAACAGGTACACCCATTACAACATGTGATAAATCTTTAGATAGTACTTTGTTGCCGAGTAATTCATCTATGGCATGTAGCCAGCCCCAGACCACTACATTGCCTTGTAACTCATGTAGGACGGGCGGTCTGGTCCCCGCTCCGTCAGGTAGTTTAGATATGGCAAGTGGCCACTCTGCCACTTTGCCAGGTAGACAGTTTGCAACAAGTGGCCAACCCTCAGATACCACTTTGTCAAGCAGCCTAGTTCTAATATCCCTCAATATCAATGGTTTGAGGAATAAACTAGAGCACATTATCAAACTGGTTAAAAAAGATAAACCTGATTTTTTGTTCTTGCAAGAGACAGGGATTACGTCCGACTTTTCTGCCAGTCGGATTGTAACTAGATTAGGACTTAAACATGGCTGGTTCGCCCTAGGCCCCAGGCATAGTAGTGTCGCCATCTTACAAATTAACGAAGATTGGGACACAGTACATTATAGGACAGATGGTTGTGGCAGAACCGTCATAATTCAAATACAAAACAAACACAATAGACAAGACACACACACACTCATCAATATATACGCACCAGCGACAAAAGACGAAAGACCTAGTTTCTATGACAAATTACATGACACTTTAACAAAACATTACAATGGGACTAGGAAAATTTTGGGCGGAGACTTTAATTGTGTCCTGTCTGACCTAGACTTGTCTAGGAGTTCCAGGGGGGGGGGGGGGGGGGAGCACAGGCACGAGAAAAGTCTTCGCTTTTAAGACAAATACATACTATGCTAGACGAACACGACCTCTGGACGTATACAGAAAAATAGAGCCTCACAAACAAACCTTTACATATTACAACAAAACGAACCCATATTTGAGACAGGCATCACGACTGGACAGAATATATGCATCTAGTACCTACAATATACACAAAACATACCATATAGGAAGTACTCTTAAATTTACAGATCACAAGGCAGATCTTTAAATACGGGACACACGCACAAGCAAGTTAAGAGATCCCCACATTGGAAATTTAACAACAGCTTACTTAAGAACACTTACTACACAGAACAAATAACACAACTGATACAAGGTTACGCACAAGACATTCCCAATAATAACATTGCACAATATTGGGATATGTTAAAAAACACAATTAGAGATAGAACGCAGATTTTGGCCACACTTATTCACAAAAATTTTAAAAAAGAAGAGGGGATTTTAGAAGAAGCAATTAGTTTAACCAAAAGTTTAGACAACACGAACCCTCACATCCAAACCTTAGAAGAGCAGTTAGATCAATATAGACAGTATACCTACCAGGGAGCGCTACTTAGAACCAAATTACACACTATAACGCAAGAAATCCCTAGTAGGCAATATTTAGCAATTGAACAGAATTTACAACGCAGTAGACAGATTCATGGAATAACATATGAACGGACAACAACAAACAGACAACGCCAACATTAGTCGCGCTTTCTTCCAATACTACAAAAAACTATATACTAAGGAAGAAACCGACGCAAATATACAAGACAAATTTCTACAATACACAAAGTGTCTAAGTGATGAGGAAAGTGAAAGGCTAGACCAACCCCTAACTTTAGATAATTTGCAGGGGGCCCTTAGTACTTTTCAAAAAGATAAGGCACCCGGCCCAGATGGGCTAACAGCAGAATTTTACAGGTTCTTCTTCCCATGTTTAGGCCCCATCTTAATTAAAGTGTTCGAAGAGGCTTTTCAAAAAGGGGAACTCCCGGATAGTTTAAATCAATCTTATATTACGTTAATTCCCAAGGACGATAATGACAAAAAGTCAATTAAGAATTTTAGGCCCATCTCCCTTTTAAAATGTTGATTACAAAATTCTAGCCAAGGCACTAACTCTGAAGCTTAAGCCACACATGCACACAATAATTCACGAAGACCAACAATGTAGTGTAAATGGTAGGAACATTAGCAGACACACACATTTTATCAGAGACCTGATTACATACGCACATGATAGGCAGTGCCAGAGCGCCATATTATCTCTAGACCAGGAAAAGGCATTTGATAGAGTATCACATGCCTTTCTGCATAAAAGTCTCAAAGCAGATAACATAGGGAAATACTTTAGGAAATGGATTAAAATTTTATATAACAAACCGGAAAGTAGAATATTGGTTAATCATAGTTTAACCAAACTTGGCGGAGGACTGTGGAGGCTGAGATGCAAAGAATGAACCAGAGTTGGGGCACTGTACGAAGGATGGCCACCGACCGAGCAAAGTGGAATCAATTTGTTGTTGCCCTACAAGACGCCACTAGGCGTGATGGCCACTGACTGCTTTGACGGTCGGTGGTTAAGGATCGAAGAAGAAGAAGATAGTTTAACCAACTCTTTCAAGTTAACGAGATCAGTGAGACAGGGCTGTCCTTTGTCGCCCCTGTTATATGTAATAACATTAGAACCTGTTTTGGAAAGAATAAGACAAGATGCAAATATCACGGGAACTTTTGTCCCCGGTGTAGTGGAAAGGAAATTGTTGGCCTACGCCAATGATACGATATTCTTTCCAACAACAAAGGATTCTATAAAAAATATCTTAGAGGTTTTCACAGAGTTTGGATACGCTAGCGAATCCAAACTAAATATTCAAAAATCTAGCATAATGGGAATAGGTAAATGGGGCAATAGGTCAGATTTCCCTTATCAATTAACGGTAGTGAATAAAATTAAAATTTATGGAATTAACTTCTCTTTTAATCCTCAAGACCCAAATAAAGAAACATGGACAAAATTGATAGAGAAAATCCAAAATATGCTAGAAATTTACAAATATAAAACGGCTACCATTTTCGGAAGAAGTATTATAGTTAATTGTTTTATTATGCCAAAAATAATTTATACAGCAAATATACAAATAGCACCTAAAAAGATTATAACGGAAATAAATAAACTAATTAGGGCCTTTATTTTTAGGAATACTTGGCACAGTATCAAACACGTAACTCTAATACAACCTAAAAATAAAAGGGGGATAGCCTTACAGGATATTGACACCAAAATTAAAGCGTTAAGAATTAAATACATAGGGGAAGTTATAAAGAGCCCGGGTCTATACCCACTGGCACACTATTATATTGGGTTAAGATTATCAAGTTTTTGTAAATTAAATAATAATCAACCACATTTTTTTGGGACACCACCTCCCCTTTATGCAATATGTCTGAAAAATTTAGAAGGGAACAAACATTTAATAAAACAAGACACCAAACTTATATATAAACTTCTAGTCGCAACACAAGAAACACCTCTGAGCACACGAAGGGGGTACAACCTTTTCATAACTGATTACACACAGAGTTTTACAAACATTCATGCAATAGACATCAAACCACAAGCAAAAGAAGTCACTTTCAGACTACTACACAGTTTAACACCAATCGCCAACAGATCATCACTAAAGGCAAACAGATTAGCACCAAAATGTAAACTGTGTAGTGACAACATCATAGAGACAGAAGACCACTTGTTTTACACATGTAAGACAGTGGTCCCTACATTAAACAAATTAAGAAAGTTAATAGCCTCCAACTCACAACAAACACTTAATTTATACAGAGCAGTCACACTTAACACGTTACCACGAATGACGAGACGAACAGAACTTAAGCTACTAACTTTACTGGCTAATTTTAGATATCTTGTTTGGACGTGTAGGAATAGGGTCGTGTATGACGGTAGACATTATGACAGTACAATATTTACACAAATATATGAACGCATGATGCAAGACATAACAGAACAACTTTAAAATTCCTTAGTGATATACACCTAGCTTTAAATACTTTGTTGTTGAACTATATAATGTAAATAGATACAAAGCAAGTAGCTTTGGATGTTAATATCTCTTCTGTAAATATCAAATACCTTTATCACATATGTCTTCATCATTCATCTCATGGTAGGGTGTCGATGTACTTTAGAACCTTCATGGCCTCATTTACATTCTGTTTCATTATCCAAATAATTTTACACCTTTGACTATTATGGATTTATAGTTACTATGATAGTTGTTTGGGATATTGTTGGGACCTTTGGTTTTGATAGGGGTTTGTTGCATCCTTGTGTTTTTGATTTGTTTAAAATATTGGTTTGCTTACTTGGGGATCAGAGGGGGGAGGGGGAAGGAAGAGGGGGGGGGGGAGTAGCTCAGACTATATATCTTATATTATTTAAAATTTGTACAAAATTTATCTCTTGTAAATAACATTGATGTAATCATGACCTGAATAAAGGTTTTAAAAAAAAAAAAAGTTAAGTTAGGACTCAGAAGAAATGTACCTGTGTGTGACAGATGTTTCATGAACAAGAAGTAGATAGCTTTAGTATGAATTAGCGATAGCAATTCAAGGATTATAGACTATACTGTGTATTAAGTCTAGGATAGAATAGAGGTTGTTAGTAGAAAGTGATAGGTGATGGATTTCCGATTTTGCTGGTAAGACTGATATTTATTAAATCCTCTAAACAATATGAACAGTGAGACCCAGGGTAGAATCTTGGTCAACAGAATGACTAAGGATAATGACGCTCATATTTGAAGAAGCTGTCAAAGAACAAAGAAAGAGAACTTTATAAATGAGCTCCACATTGCTTCAATATTATGTATGTTTAGAAGATTTTTTTCAGGAAGTATTGACAATGTATTACCTGAGGGTAACACCGCATACATCAGAGGGAGCAATTACCAGGAGGAAATTTTACGGAGGATGCTCAGTTTGAATGAGGTGGTTGACTTTGTAATAGTAAGTGCCAGAAAAAGGCGAATACATCTGATTTATTACGGTGAAAGAAGCTTCCACGAACATATGTAAATAAATGAGTTGCAACTACATTGACCTCCGCTGATAGCTATCACACGCTCTCATGTCAGCGTAAGTATCAAGGCTGCCACAGGAGTATTTGATATTGTTCGATATTTTTGCAGGTCTGAATTTATGACGAAAATATGATGAGTAGTGAGAAACAAAGTTGACTCGACTAGGATAGAGTTTGGTTCTCGTGAATTAAGAGAGGCATTTGTAAAATTACCTGAGAGATAAATCAGGGCTGGAGAAAGCATTTAGGTAAACCAGGCTTAGGAGATTGTATTGAGAGGCTATAAGAGATGAACTCCATAGGAGATATGGAATAGTTGAAGAAATAGTAGAAGGCCTAAAGACTATTGTAAGGGAGAATAATTGTCTGGATTTGTTGAACCTCCATGGATGTTGAGATTTTTGTAAATAAACCTGCTTTGTTGAATTAAATTACTTCAGTTTCCTTGAGATATGAAAGGGTGAGAAATATAAGTTTGAACACGGAGTTGGTATTAATACCTTAAAAAATAAATATAAACACCACTAGCACGAGGTAGTCGCTGAGGAAGAACAAGGAGAGAAGAACGTGGTCTGGGTTTAAGACAAAATAATACTTCGTCCAAGAACTACAACCTCTGGCGGAAAAAAGGAAGCCAGTAAAAGAGATAGTCTTACTTGGAAGATAAGAGAAAAGAAGAGGTAGACTGACAGGTTGAATAGAGATTAACTAGGCCTGCCACAGTCACCTAGTAATAGTATCATTGTGATATAAATAAAAGAACAACCGGCACTGTCACAGAGCACAGGAACCCTATTTAGGTACACGGATAAAACGAGGGTACAACCTTTTCATAATAGACTACACGCAGAGCTTCACAAACATTCATGCATTAGACGTTAAGCCACAAGCCAAAGAAGTCACATACAGGTTACTGTACAGTTTAACACCTATTGTGAGCGAGCGATCGGCCAAAAAAAGATGGCAAAGCGCCACCAAAGTGTAAACTGTGCAGTAGCAACACAATAGAAACAGAGGACCACTTGTTTTACACATGTAAAACAGTGGCACCCACCCTAAACAAACTAAGAACACCGATAGCTTCCAAGACACCGCAATCACTCAACATGTACCAAGCGGTCATGTTGAATACTTTACCTTCGATACCGAGACCGACGGAACTTAAATTATTGACTATTAGCGGAATTTAGATACTTAGCATGGACGTGTAGGAACAAAGCTGTACATGACGGCATACACTATGACCACAGAATATTTTCACAGATATACGAACAAATAACACATGATATAGCAATACAACTTTAAAACTGGTTTGTTGTTTTACTGACCTCTTGGTCATGATACAAAGCAAGTAGCTTTGAATGTAAATACTTCCTCTGTAAATAACATGTAATGTAAATACTTTTTATCACATATGTCTTCATCAATCATCTCATGGTAGGGTGCTGATGTAATTAGAACTTCATAGCCTCATTCATTTGTTCCATCATCCAAATATTATTGCTTTTTGGTTGTTTTGTAGTGATACTGTTTGGGATATTGTTAGGACTTTCGGTTAGTTATGATATTGTTTGGATATTGATATTGATTTGCTGTTATTGTTTATGTGGGGATAGAGGGGGGGGGGGGGGGGGGAGGGGGGGGAACTTTATATATTATACTTCATATGTTATACTTCATATCTTACATCATGTTTTTTACAAATTTTAACCCTTGTAAATAACATTGATGGTGTCATTGACCTAATAAAGGTTTTAAAAAAAAAAAGAAAAAAAGGACTTGTGTTGTGTTATTTAAGCGTTTTAGCTTAGCTAACCTTGTGCCTTTTTGTTTGTTTCTAATTTGGGTAACACCAAGAAGAAAAATATAGAAAATGCCCGCACCAGTAGTGCCAACAATTGTTTTGAAGATGGAAGAAGATTTGGAAGGAGGAGAGCTTTACAAGCCAGGAACTCTGGTAATCTCAATTGCGGGGCCACAGGCTAATAGAGCCTCCTATTCGCTCATCGCCAGCATTCTGGCAGGACCGGCTGGAGTCGGGGTAAGTGGTGTCGCCACATTGTATAGATTTGCGGGGCCTTTCAAATGGTTCGCAACCCTCACGACAGTGGCGCATATGAAGCATTATGCTGCATTACATGGGCGAAAATTTGAATGGAGTAACCCTCAAATGACTGTGTACATAGAGCACCTTGATAAAGAAAAATCGAAGGGAGTGTTGAATTGGATGCCCCCAACAGTGAAGGCAGAGGCGGCCAGATGCATAGCTGTGGCGGTAACAGGAGACAAGGAGGCGGAAGTCTCAAGGATAAAAACGGCCCACGACAAGTGGAATATCATGTACAAGCCTCCAGACCACCAAATACCCCATTTTGTCAATTTGAAAATGGAGGGACCTACTGAAAAGTTCCAAAGAGTATGGGTGTCCCTACCAGGGAGAAGAACTCAGTGTGCCATCTGTGGGGGTGACGACCATTGGGTCAGCCAATGCCCAAAAAAGCAAGCGGCCCCCACCCAGGTCAAGAAAACGAGGGATGAGGAAGTGGTGGTAGAAAAAACACCTGCAGAACAAAGCAGGGAAACAATGGCAGAACAGGACAGGGCAAGTGAGCTCCCTGCCCCAGATAGCCCCGAATCCGGTGAAACTGACAGAGATTTCACAAAAGTTTTCTCCAAGAAAGACAAAAAAGAGAATAGGAAGCGACTCCTTCTCCAGGAAATGGGGCCTGGAAAATCTAAAGAAGTTAGATGCAGTGAGAGTGCGTCCCCTAAAAAATGCTCGCCAAGCAGGAAAGACCTGCCTCCATCGCCCAAGGCGCCCGCAAGGTCCCAGCCCAGCAGCCCTGGAAGTCCGGTGCAGTCTTTCATGACAGGGGCTTTCAAGCCGAGCCAGATTCCAGAAATGCCAGTGGCGCAGCAGACACAAGATGGGATATGCTCAAATTGGGCGTCCATGACTGAAGATGACGTCATGGAGTCTATGATGTCGCAGACCTGCCTATTTATAGACGGACAAGAATTTGATGACATGAGTTCATGAGTGTGCCGTTACGAGCCTTTCTTCCCTGCACTTGGGGCCAGTGTGAGCCAATAGTTCCTAGAGGTTCCAGTTCCAGGAGTCTGATGACGACCGGTGTAAGTGTGGGCATGCCCGGACTCCACCCCTATGTTATCTCCTCTTGCGATCCTGCCGGGAAGATGGTCAGCACGCTAGCAGTGCGAGGAAAGATGCCTCATCTCCAGATTGGCCAAGAAACAAGACTCGCCAATAGTAATGTAACTTTAATAGTAAATTATAAACACACCTATAGTTTAGGTAGTGTTACTTGTGATTTAAGTTTTGAGTTTTTAAAAAATGTAAGTAGTTTTTTGATGTTTTGTTTGTTCACACTACACACTTAACATGCGCACAGTTTTAATTAGGCAGCCAACCCTCCCCCCCCCCACCCCCCCCGGTCAGGGCGGGAGGGTCTGACAGCGTAGCTTCGCCTGCGCTAGGCCCTGATCATCAGGGCACAACGACCTTTAGCCAGCAATCAGTCACTAATGTGTCGAGTAGTCAAAATACAGAAAATGGTCAGCCCTTAAGCACCGCTTTGTCAAGAAGTGTAGTCACGGATGTGTCAAGTTGTTTAGTCATAGCAGAAAACGGTCAGCACTCAGACACCGCTCTGCCGAGTAGACTAATTACAAGTGACCAACCAACCTGTTTACCATGTACAACAATTATAACACATGATAAGCCATCAACTAGCACTTTGTTGAGAAATTCACTTATGGCAGGTAGCCAGCCCCAGATCACTATTGTGCCTTGTAATTCTTGTAATTCAAGTAGGACAAGCGGTCTGCACTTAGTCCCCGCTTCGTCAAATAGTGTAGATACGGCAAGTGATCATCCTGTCACTTTGCCAGGTAGACAGTTTACGAGTGGCCAACCTCTGTTTACCTTGCCGTCATGCAGTCTAGTGATAATATCTCTCAATATCAATGGTTTGAGAAATAAACTAGACCATGTAATTAAACTGATTAAAAAAGACAAACCGGATTTTTTGTTTTTACAGCAAACCGGTGTTACTTCTGATTTTTCTGCCAGTCAGATAGTAACTAAGTTAGGACTTAAACATGGCTGGTTTGCCTTAGGCACCAGCTATGGTGGTGCTGCCATCCTTCAAATAAATGAAGATTGGGAAACAGTACACCATAGAACTGACAGTTGTGGCAGAACTGTCATAATTCAAATACAAAACAAAAATAACAAACAAGACATACACACACTTATCAACATATACGCCCCAGCAACGGAAATTGACCGGCCTAAGTTTTATGACGGACTGTATGACACTATAGATAGGTATTACAAAGGAACCAAAATAGTGCTAGGAGGTGATTTTAATTGTGTTTTGACCAACTTAGATAAGAGTTCCTTTGGCCCCGATTTACAAAGAAAGAAAATTGACATACCCTTATCAATACGACGCCTACAATCTATGCTTGACAAACATGACTTAGTGGACGTTTACAGAAAACTACAACCGCAAACACAAGCTTTCACTTTCCCCAACAAGACAAACCCATATCTTAGACGAGCTTCTAGACTGGACAGAATATATGCAACAAACAGTTACAACATACACAAAGCTTATCACATTAAAAATACGCTTAAATACACAGATCATCAGGCAGTATATACAGTTTTAAGTACGGGACACACACATACAAAATTAAAGAGATCCCCACACTGGAAATTCAACAACTTGCTAAAAAAAACGTTTTCTTCACAAATACAATAACACAGCTCATTCAGGGTTACACACAGGATATTCCCAATAATAACACTGCAGAATATTGGGACCTGTTAAAAAACACAATAAGAGACAGAACGCAGATTTTAGCAACAACAATACACAGGGCTTTTAGAAAAGAACAAGATATATTACAAAACGCAATAAGTTTAACTAAAAAGATAGATAAATCTAACCCACACATTCACACTTTAGAAGAGCAATTAGACCTTTACAAACAACATGCATACCAAGGGGCTCTAATAAGGACAAAATTAAATACTATTACACAAGAAATACCCAGTAGACAGTATTTACAGATAGAACAAAATGTACAAAGCAGTAGACAGATTCACGAAATAGTAGACATGAATGGGCAACAGCAGACAGAGGATACTAGTATTAGAAACGCATTTTTTGAATACTACACAAAATTATACACTAAAGAACAAACCAACGTAGACACGCAGGATAAATTTCTACACTATACAAAGTGTTTCAGTGAAGATGAGAGCAAGAAATTAGATGAAATTTTAACTTTGGAAAACTTAAGGGAAGCTATCAGTACTTTCCAAAAAAATAAATCACCCGGGCCAGACGGGTTGACCGCGGAATTTTATTTTTTCTTTTTCCCGATTTTAGGCCCTTTATTAATTAAAGTATTTGAGGAAGCCTTCCAGAAAGGAGAGCTTCCAAATAGTTTGAATGAATCTTTCATTACGCTAATACCTAAAGATAATGCTGACAAAAAGTCAATCAAAAATTACAGGCCTATTTCTCTTTTAAATACTCATTATAAAATCCTGGTTGGGAGCCGCGCTAGCGTAGTGGTTACAACACCGCTCTGGCGACCGGGTGATACAGGATCAAACCCGGGTGACGGCATTTGAGGATTTTTCGTCGACCGGGATTTGGACTGGATTAACTCGAGACCTGGCGAGGACATTTGAAGGAGTGTCGTCGACCAGGGACTGGCGGCTCCTGAGCCGACCCAGCTGCAATGGTGCAATGGGTACCTCCGAAATCGGCGAGTATTTGCCTGAATGGCGAGGGACACCTGCCACTGTACAAGAAATAAAGGGATACTCACGTAAAATCAATGTCAGGTTAGACATAAAATAATAACCTGAGATTTCGCCTTGAGTATTAGCGGGCGAACGCAAAAAAAAAAAAAAAAAAAATCCTGGCCAAAGCTCTCACTCTGAAGCTCAAACCGTTTATGCAATGAATGATACATGAAGATCAACAATGCAGTGTACACGGTAGAAATATTTGTAGACATACACACTTTATAAGAGATTTGATTACATACACGCATGATAGACAGTGTCAGAGTGCAATATTATCATTAGATCAGGAGAAAGCCTTTGACAGAGTATCGCATTCCTTCTTACATAAAACTTTACAAGCAAACAACATAGGGGAATACTTTAGAACATGGATAGAAATCTTATACAAAAAACCCCACAGTAGAATATTAATTAACCACAGTTTAACTGACCCTGTTAGACTGTCAAGATCAGTGAGACAGGGGTGTCCTTTATCGCCCCTTTTATACGTATTAACACTAGAACCAGTTCTAGAAAAAATAAGGCAAGACGTAAACATCACGGGAACTTTTGTTCCTGGTAGAGGAGAAAGGAAATTGTTGGTGTATGCTGATGATACAATATTTCTTAGTCTTTACAGAGTTTGGATACGCTAACGAATCCAAACTAAATGTTCAGAAATCTAGTGTAATGGGATTAGGCAGATAGACAAATAAAACAGATTTCCCTTTTCAGTTAACGCAAGTTAACAGAATCAAAATTTATGGAATACATTATTCCTGTAACCCTCATGACCCCAATACAGATACATGGGTAAAATTATTAGATAAATCCAAAATATGTTAGAAAAATATAAATACAAGACAGCTACCATTTTTGAAAGAAGCATCATAGTGAACTGTTTCATTATGCCTAAAATAATATATGTAGCAAATATACAGATGGTCCCCAAAAAGATTGTGACAGAAATGAACAAGCTAATTAGGCCTTTCATTTTTAGGAGCACTATAGCTAGTATTAAACGCCAAACACTAATACAACCAAAAAACAAAGGGGGGATAGCCCTACAAGACATTATCACTAAGATTAAAGCCTTAAGAATTAGATACATAGGGGAGATCATTAAATACCCAGACCTTTACCCAATAGCGCATTACTATATGGGGATTAGGTTAACTAAATTTTGTCAACTCGATAATAATAAACCTCACTCTTTCGGCACCCCACCACTTTTTTATAGAATATGTTTACAAAATTTAAAAGGGAATGAACATTTAATAAAACAAGACACCAAACTCATATACAAACTGTTAGTTCGAGCACAGGAACCCTATTTAGGTACACGGATAAAACGAGGGTACAACCTTTTCATAACAGACTACACGCAGAGCTTCACAAACATTCATGCATTAGACGTTAAGCCACAAGCCAAAGAAGTCACATACAGGTTACTGTACAGTTTAACACCTATTGTGAGCGAGCAATCGGCAAAAAAAAGCTGGCAAAGCGCCACCAAAGTGTAAACTGTGCAGTAGCAACACAATAGAAACAGAGGACCACTTGTTTTACACATGTAAAACAGTGGCCGCCACCCTAAACAAACTAAGAACACTGATAGCTTCCAAGACACCGCAATCACTCAACATGTACCAAGCGGTCATGTTGAATACTTTACCTTCGATACCGAGACCGACGGAACTTAAATTATTGACTATTAGCGGAATTTAGATACTTAGCATGGACGTGTAGGAACAAAGCTGTACATGACGGCATACACTATGACCACAGAATATTTTCACAGATATACGAATAAATAACACATGATATAGCAATACAACTTTAAAACTGGTTTGTTGTTTTACTGACCTCTTGGTCATGATACAAAGAAGGTAGCTTTGAATGTAAATACTTCCTCTGTAAATAACATATAATGTAAATACTTTTTATCACATATGTCTTCATCAATCATCTCATGGTAGGGTGCTGATGTAATTAGAACTTCATAGCCTCATTCATTTGTTCCATCATCCAAATATTATTGCTTTTTGGTTGTTTTGTAGTGATACTGTTTGGGATATTGTTAGGACTTTTGGTTAGTTATGATATTGTTTGGATATTGATATTGATTTGCTGTTATTGTTTATGTTAGGATAAGGGGGGGGGGGGGGGGGCGGGGGAACTTTATATATTATACTTCATATGTTATACTTCATATCTTACATCATGTTTTTTACAAATTTTAACCCTTGTAAATAACATTGATGGTGTCATTGACCTAATAAAGGTTTTTAAAAAAAAAAGAAAAAAAGGACTTGTGTTATTTAAGCGTTTTAGCTTAGCTAACCTTGTGCCTTTTTGTTTGTTTCTAATTTGGGTAACACCAAGAAGAAAAATATAGAAAATGCCCGCACCAGTAGTGCCAACAATTGTTTTGAAGATGGAAGAAGATTTGGAAGGAGGAGAGCTTTACAAGCCAGGAACTCTGGTAATCTCAATTGCGGGGCCACAGGCTAATAGAGCCTCCTATTCGCTCATCGCCAGCATTCTGGCAGGACCGGCTGGAGTCGGGGTAAGTGGTGTCGCCACATTGTATAGATTTGCGGGGCCTTTCAAATGGTTCGCAACCCTCACGACAGTGGCGCATATGAAGCATTATGATGCATTACATGGGCGAAAATTTGAATGGAGTAACCCTCAAATGACTGTGTACATAGAGCACCTTGATAAAGAAAAATCGAAGGGAGTGTTGAATTGGATGCCCCCAACAGTGAAGGCAGAGGCGGCCAGATGCATAGCTGTGGCGGTAACAGGAGACAAGGAGGCGGAAGTCTCAAGGATAAAAACGGCCCACGACAAGTGGAATATCATGTACAAGCCTTCAGACCACCAAATACCCCATTTTGTCAATTTGAAAATGGAGGGACCTACTGAAAAGTTCCAAAGAGTATGGGTGTCCCTACCAGGGAGAAGAACTCAGTGTGCCATCTGTGGGGGTGACGACCATTGGGTCAGCCAATGCCCAACAAAGCAAGCGGCCCCCACCCAGGTCAAGAAAACGAGGGATGAGGAAGTGGTGGTAGAAAAAACACCTGCAGAACAAAGCAGGGAAACAATGGCAGAACAGGACAGGGCAAGTGAGCTCCCTGCCCCAGATAGCCCCGAATCCGGTGAAACTGACAGAGATTTCACAAAAGTTTTCTCCAAGAAAGACAAAAAAGAGAATAGAAAGCGACTCCTTCTCCAGGAAATGGGGCCTGGAAAATCTAAAGAAGTTAGACGCAGTGAGAGTGCGTCCCCTAAAAAATGCTCGCCAAGCAGGAAAGACCTGCCTCCATCGCCCAAGGCGCCCGCAAGGTCCCAGCCCAGCAGCCCTGGAAGTCCGGTGCAGTCTTTCATGACAGGGGCTTTCAAGCCGAGCCAGATTCCAGAAATGCCAGTGGCGCAGCAGACACAAGATGGGATATGCTCAAATTGGGCGTCCATGACTGAAGATGACGTCATGGAGTCTATGATGTCGCAGACCTGCCTATTTATAGACGGGCAAGAATTTGATGACGTGAGTTCATGAGTGTGCCGTTACGAGCCTTTCTTCCCTGCACTTGGGGCCAGTGTGAGCCAATAGTTCCTAGAGGTTCCAGTTCCAGGAGTCTGATGACGACCGGTGTAAGTGTGGGCATGCCCGGACTGCACCCCTATGTTATCTCCTCTTGCGATCCTGCCGGGAAGATGGTCAGCACGCTACCAGTGCGAGGAAAGATGCCTCACCTCCAGATTGGCCAAGAAACAAGACTCGCCAATAGTAATGTAACTTTAATAGTAAATTATAAAAACACCTATAGTTTAGGTAGTGTTACCTGTGATTTGAGTTTTGAGTTTTTAAAAAATGTAAGTAGTTTTTTGATGTTTTGTTTGTTCACACTGCACACTTAACATGCGCACAGTTTTAATTAGGCAGCCAACGCCCCCCCCCCCCCCCCCCCCCCCCCCGTCAGGGCTGGAGGGTCTGACAGCGTACAGGTCGAGAAAGAATTAGATGAAATGATTCGATTAAACATAATTGAACCATCGAGTTTACCATATTCTTCTTCCATGGTTATTGTCCGGAAGAAAGACAAGAACATACAAATTTGTGTTGACTATCGCAAATTGAATCAAGTCACAAAATTCGATGCTGAACCGATGCCTTTACTAGAAGATCTACTTATTAGGCTTTCTAATTCTAGATTCTTCACTAAACTTGACTTGTCCAAAGGTTATTAGCAAGTGCCTTTAGCAGATCGTGCCAAACCTCTTACTGCTTTCTCAACACCTAGGGGTCTGTTTCAATGGAATGTTATGCCTTTTGGCCTTATGAACGCCCCTGCTACTTTCGTACGCATGATGCGGCGAATTCTTTCTCATCGTTCAGATGTCATTGCATATTTAGATGATATCTGTCTCTTCAGTGATTCATGGGAAGATCACTACTTGGGTTTATATGAATTACTGTCGACTTTACGTGAGTCTAATTTGACAGCAAAACCATCTAAAGCCTATGTTGGGTTTGGTGAAATCTCTTTCCTGGGTCATCGTGTTGGTCATGGTCTTTTGAAGACAGAAGACCACAATACTTTGAAGATATTGAACATCTCTGTACCCAAGACAAAGAAATAAGTTCGTAGTCTCTTGGGGTTAATTCAATTTTATGGGAGATTCATTCCGAATCTATCTTCAATTATGGCACCTCTCTCAACATTGTTGAAGAAAGGATCGCCTAATCTGGTTCGTTGGTCTCAGGAATGCAAATCTTCCTTGGACCAGATTAAGAATATATTCTCATCTCCTCCCATCTTAAGATTACCTACTCTTGATAGGACTTTTGTTCTTCGGAGTGATGCTTCATCCACTGGGATCGGAGCAGCACTAATGCAGGAATATTCTGAAACTCTGCATCCTGTTATGTACATTTCTAGAAAACTAAATGCGGCAGAGAGGAACTACTCGGTTCTAGACCGTGAATTGTTGGCTATGGTTTGGTCAATTCTCAAACTACAAAGATTCCTCCTTGGCGCACATTTCATTCTAGAAACTGATCAAAAAGCTCTTACAGCTATTCAAACTAAGAACTTGAAGAGTTCGAGGTCCACTCGATATGCCATTGTCTTCAACCTTTTCACTTCACGATACGAGCTATCCTTGGTTCGGATAATGTGATGGCTGACATTCTGTCTAGATGCCCACATGATTCCTAACTAATATTTCTGTCCTATATTTACAGATATACTTTGAACATATAACACTCTTATATTATTATAATACATTAGCACACCTGTCTTCACTTTATGTGAACTCATACTATTGTGCTTTGTTATCATCTTCTTCTATTACCATCTTTAATATAACAGAAGAAGGCTACGTAGACAATATAAGGGCCGAAAGTTTACTCGGCCACAATTGTTTATAATAATAATGTATTGTATATTAGGAATCCTAATGGTTGTCAAATAGAATTATATTGATTGTATTTTCTCAGCAAGTCATTGATGATCTGAGAAGTCACCTTACTCCTTGTCAAGCATGTAGAATTATGGAGGATGTACTTACCTAGGACAAGACAGAAGCTGTATCCATTACGCCTTGTCCTGGATCTTCATATATTTTTAACTTATTTCATTATGTATTGTAATATTATTATATGTTTAAGTAATGTAATATTTACTATCACATGTGTCCATTCTTTTGAAGCGGTATTAGAGTATGACACTGCTATTTGATAATGATCATTATTACACTTGCATATGTATATTATGTTTACATGCTAGCGTGATGTGTGTTGGTGGCACCTCCCCGATATATGTATGTATTTTTTTTGAGACAGATTTTTTCTGTTGAGATATATTCTCACGTGACACTCCATGTGTCAATTTAGCCTCATGTTGGGCAGTTTGTCTATTTATCCGCGCATCATTCGTGCGTTTTGAGCCGCTTCTAGCTTGCTCTTGGATATTTAAAAAAAAAAATGAAACTTTTTTTTTATCGGGAGGTTGCGGTAATATGTTACACATAAGAATTATGCAACGTTAACAGTGTATGCTAATTTTTCCTTATGCAAGGGATAGAACTCGGGAAATGAATTCACTGTTTTACTTTGTGTAGTTATCTTTTCTAGTGACCGAAGGTTGCCGGTATAATGTCATACCGATCTCGGTTCATGTCCTTTTAAGGAACGTACAGGTCTACTTTTCTTAGAAATGGTTGGCAACCTGCAATGTTGCTATTTCTTCCTTACAAGGCTCGATTTTATATGTCGTTCTCAGTATAGGATCATAGCTACATGCTTTTCTGAATTGATCTCACGGGAATGGTTCTCTGCGCATGTCTGTCTTTTGGTTGTAGATTGAACAAGCTTCCGCCCAGTTAGTTGGTGGCAGAATGCGGTCGAGATGTGATCTGTGTCGGGGCAAGATATGCTCTTGCGGCCCCGAGTATTCTTTCATCATGGGAAAGGTCCTTCTGTGATTTTGATGGCAAGTTTATTCATATTAATCCCATGTGTGTAATTCTAACGTCTGGAGACGGTTGGAATTGTGGTGTTTTTCAAACATAAAGGTAAAACTGCTCTTCCTATTTTGTCCTGTAGTCTGTGAGGTTAGACACCATCGTTCGACTCGTTTCGCACTGTCAGGCGGGGAGAGACTTTATTACTAGAAGCACACCAGATATCTCGATGCCTAATATATCTATGGTTCAGGCTACTTATGCCCACAGAACAATTAATATTATGTTCCTCGGACTTCGTTATGCCAGCGAAGACGCCTTTACGAAGGTTAGACTTATAAAATATGTCCACAGAAGGTCAACGTGAACTGAGTTCATAGTCCGCCATGCTCGTGCGGCTGGAATTTAAACATGCCTACATATCTGATCTACTTGTATCAGGAAAGAGTTGATTAACTCGCATAATGTTGATGTTTAGGCTGAATCTGCTGAAGCTATCATATTCATGAGATCAGCTTATTTGAATGCTCATTTATTGAGGGAACCTTACCTTATACTGATTGATATGCTTTACATTGCTTGTGATTGATCGTCAATGTCATCGTAACTATTGTGGCGTCTCAATAAATGTTTGGAAACGTAACCAGCTGTTACCAGGTTAATTGACTTCCACGTAGTGTGTTTACGTGACGTCCTGTGTGGACTGTCCTGCTAACTGTTTAGCTACACACTTACAACATGTATACACAAACAAGACCAAAGACACCATATTTCTACGCCTCCATCATCTCTGGTGTCTGAGGGTGATACTCTTCACTTCAAGTGCCAGTATTTGAATACCTCTACATCTTCCACATCAAAAAAAAACATCACCTTCAACATTTGAGTCAACATTTTGACTTCAACAGTACCGCACTTCGTGCATTTGAAGATGGCAGAAGATCGAATACAGCGAGTATGGGTGGCCCTGCCTGGGCGCAGAATACAATGCGCAATATGTGGGCTCGTTACGCACTGGGTCAGTCAGTGCCCAAGAAAGTGGGCGCCCCCCACCCAGGTCAAGAAAACGAGGGATGAGGAAGTGGTGGTAGAAAAAACACCTGCAGAACAAAGCAGGGAAACAATGGCAGAACAGGACATGGCAAGTGAGCTCCCTGCCCCAGATAGCCCCGAATCCGGTGAAACTGACAGAGATTTCACAAAAGTTTTCTCCAAGAAAGACAAAAAAGAGAATAGGAAGCGACTCCTTCTCCAGGAAATGGGGCCTGGGAAATCTAAAGAAGTTAGACGCAGTGAGAGTGCGTCCCCTAAAAAAATGCTCGCCAAGCAGGAAAGACCTGCCTCCATCGCCCAAGGCGCCCGCAAGGTCCCAGCCCAGCAGCCCTGGAAGTCCGGTGCAGTCTTTCATGACAGGGGCTTTCAAGCCAAGCCAGATTCCAGAAATGCCAGTAGCGCAGCAGACACAAGACGGGATATGCTCAAATTGGGCGTCCATGACTGAAGAGGATGTCATGGAGTCTATGATGTCACAGACCAGCCTATTTATAGACGGGCAAGAATTTGATGACGTGAGTTCATGAGTGTGCCGTTACGAGCCTTTCTTCCCTGCACTGGGGGCCAGTGCGAGCCAGTAGTTTCTAGAGGTTCCAGTTCCAGGA
Organism: Oreohelix idahoensis; assembly: GCA_024509875.1. Lineage (NCBI taxonomy): Eukaryota > Metazoa > Mollusca > Gastropoda > Stylommatophora > Oreohelicidae > Oreohelix > Oreohelix idahoensis. The sequence goes on along the minus strand of JAMPIV010009326.1, from coordinate 41,935 downwards.
GTCTGATGACGACCGGTGTAAGTGTGGGCATGCACGGACTGCACCCCTATGTTATCTCCTCTTGCGAGCCTGCAGGGAAGATGGTCAGCACGCTACCAGTGCGAGGAAAGATGCCTCACCTCCAGATTGGCCAAGAAACAAGACTCGCCAATAGTAATGTAACTTTAACAGTAAATTATAAAAACACCTATAGTTTAGGTAGTGTTACTTGTGATTTGAGTTTTGAGTTTTTAAAAAATGTAAGTAGTTTTTTGATGTTTTGTTTGTTCACACTACACACTTAACATGCGCACAGTTTTAATTAGGCAGCCAACCCTCCCCCCCATCAGGGCAGGAGGGTCTGACAGCGTAGCTTCGCCTGCGCTAGGCCCTGATCATCAGGGCACAACGACCTTTAGCCAGCAATCAGTCACTAATGTGTCGAGTAGTCAAAATACAGAAAATGGTCAGCCCTTAAGCACCGCTTTGTCAAGAAGTGTAGTCACGGATGTGTCAAGTTGTTTAGTCATAGCAGAAAACGGTCAGCACTCAGACACCGCTCTGCCGAGTAGACTAACTACAAGTGACCAACCTACCTGTTTACCATGTACAACAATTATAACACATGACAAGCCATCAACTAGCACTTTGTTGAGAAATTCACTTATGGCAGGTAGCCAGCCCCAGATCACTACTGTGCCTTGTAATTCTTGTAATTCAAGAAAGACGGGCGGTCTGCACTCAGTCCCCGCTTCGTCAGATAGTTTAGATATGGCAAGTGACCACCCTGCCACTTTGCCAGGTAGACCGTTTACAACGAGTGGCCAACCTGTTTACCACTCCGTCATGCAGTCTAGTGATAATATCTCTCAATATCAATGGTTTGAGAAATAAACTAGACCATTTAATTAAACTGATTAAAAAAGACAAACCGGATTTCCTGTTTTTGCAACAGACCGGGATTACTTCTGATTTTTCTGCCAGTCAGATAGTAACTAAGTTAGGACTTAAACATGGCTGGTTTGCCTTAGGCACCAGCTATGGTGGTACTGCCATCCTTCAAATTAATGAAGATTGGGAAACAGAACATTATAGAACTGACAGTTATGGCAGAACTGTCATAATTCAAATACAAAACAAACATAACAGACAAGACACGCACACACTCATCAATATATACGCACCAGCGACGAGAGACGACCGACCTAGTTTCTATGACAAATTACACGACACTCTAACGAAAAATTACAAAGGGACTAGAAAAATTTTGGGCGGAGATTTTAATTGTGTCCTGTCTGACCTAGATTTGTCTAGGAGCTCTCTAGTGGGAGCACAGGCACGAGAAAAGTTTTCGCTCTTAAGACAAATACGTACTATGCTAGACGAACACGACCTCTCGGACGTATACAGAAAAATAGAGCCTCACAAACAAACCTTTATATATTATGACAAAACAAACCCATACTTGAGACGGGCATCAAGACTGGACAGAATATATGCATCTAGTACCTACAATATACATAAAACATACCATACTGAGAGTACTCTTAAATTTACAGACCACAAGGCAGTTTACACATCTTTAAGTACGGGACACACGCACAAGCAAGTAAAGAGAAACTGGAAATTTAACAACAATCTACTTAAAAACACTTACTACACAGAACAAATAACACAACTAATACAAGGTTACGCACAAGACATTCCCAATAATAACATCGCACAATATTGGGATATGTTAAAAAACACAATAAGGGATAGAACACAGAATTTGGCCACACTTATACACAGAAAGTTTAAAAAAGAAGAGGGGATTTTAGAAGATGCAATTAGTTTAGCCAAAAGTTTAGACAACACGAACCCTCACATCCATACCTTAGAGGAACAGTTAGACCAATATAGACAGTATACCTACCAGGGAGCACTACTTAGGACAAAACTAAATACTATAACACAAGAAATCCCTAGTAGGCAATATTTAGCAATTGAACAAAACGTTCAGCGCAGTAGACAGATACATGAAATAATTGACATGAAAGGAAAACAGCACACAGACAATACCAACATCAGTCACGTTTTCTTCGAATACTACAAGCAGCTATATACTAAAGAAGAAAGTGACGCAAACATACAAGATAAATTTCTACAATACACAAATTGTTTAAGTGATGAGGAAAGCCAAAGGCTAGACCAACCTTTAACGTTAGACAATTTACAAGGGGCCCTTAGTACCTTTCAAAAAGATAAAGCCCCTGGACCAGATGGGTTAACTGCAGAATTTTACAGGGCTTTCTTCCCCTGTTTAGGCCCTATCTTAATTAAAATGTTCGAAGAGGCATTTCAAAAAGGGGAACTCCCGGATAGTTTAAATCAATCTTATATTACGTTAATTCCCAAGGACGGTAATGACAAAAAGTCAATTAAGAATTTTAGACCCATATCCCTTTTAAATGTTGATTATAAAATGCTAGCCAAAGCACTTACTCTGAAGCTTAAGTCACACATGCACGCAATAATACATGAAGATCAACAATGTTGTGTACATGGTAGAAACATTTGCAGACACACACATTTTATAAGAGATTTAATCACATACACACATGATAGGCAGTGCCAGAGCGCCATATTATCTTTAGACCAGGAAAAGGCATTTGATAGAGTATCACATGCCTTTCTACACAAAAGTCTTAAAGCAAATAATATAGGGGAATATTTTAGAAAATGGATTAAAATATTATACGCAAGACCTGAAAGTAAAATTTTGGTTAACCATAGCATAACCAAATCTTTCAAATTAACGAGATCAGTGAGACAAGGGTGTCCATTGTCGCCCCTGTTAATTATAATAACATTAGAACCTGTTTTGGAAAGAATAAGACAAGATACAAATATCACGGGAACTTTCGTCCCCGGTACAGGGGAAAAGAAACTATTGGCCTATGCCGATGATACTATACTCTTTCCAACAACAAAGGATTCTATAAAAAATATATTAGAGGTTTTTACAGAGTTTGGATACGCTAGCGAATCCAAACTCAACATTCAAAAATCTAGCATATAGGGAATAGGTAAATGGGGCAATAGATCAGATTTCCCTTTTCAATTAACACAAGTAAATAAAATCAAAATTTATGGGATTAACTATTCTTTCAATCCACAAGACCCAAACAAAGAAACATGGACAAAATTGTTAGAGAAAATTCAAAAGATGCTAGAAATTTATAAATACAAAACGGCCACCATTTTTGGAAGAAGTGTTATAGTTAATTGTTTTATTATGCCAAAAATAATTTATATAGCAAACATACAGATTGTACCAAAAAAGATTATAACAGAGATAAATAAACTAATTAGGGCCTTCATTTTTAGGAACACTTGGTACAGTATCAAACACGTAATGCTAATGCAACCTAAAAATAAAGGGGGGATAGCCTTACAGGATATTAACACTAAAATTAAAGCTTTAAGAATTAAATACATAGGGGAAGTTATAAAAAGCCCGGGTCTATACCCATTGGCACACTATTATATTGGGTTAAGACTATCAAGTTTTTGTAAATTAAATAATAATCAACCCCATTTATTTGGTACACCACCTCCCTTTTATGCAATATGTCTGAAAAATTTAGAAGGGAACAAACATTTAATAAAACAAGACACCAAACTTATATACAAACTTCTAGTTGCAGCACAAGAAACACCTCTGAACACACGAAGAGGGTACAACCTTTTTATAACCGATTACACACAGAGTTTCACAAACATTCACGCAATAGACATCAAACCGCAAGCAAGAGAAGTCACTTTCAGACTACTACACAGTTTAACACCACTTGCTAACAAATCATCAATAAAGGCAAACAGATTAGAACCAAAATGTAAACTGTGTAGTGACAACATTATAGAGACAGAAGACCACCTGTTTTACACATGTAAGACAGTGGTCCCTACATTAAACAAATTAAGGAAATTAACAGCCTCAAACTCACAACAAACACTTAATTTATACAGAGCTGTCATGCTGAACACATTACCACAGATGTTGAGACTGACAGAACTCAAATTACTGACTTTGTTAGCTGACTTTAGATATCTCGTATGGACATGTAGGAACAGAGCTGTATACGACAATGGACATTATGACAGTACAATATTTACACAAATATATGAACACATGACACAAGACATAACAGAACAGATTTGAAACTTTTTTGTTGTTCAAATAAATATTTAACAACCTTTATCGACCCTTCGATCGTCATACAAAGCAAGTAGCTTTGTTTGTAAATACTTCCTTTGTGTCTATAAATATCATGCAATGTAAATACTCTTTAACATATGTCCTCATTAATCATCTCATGGTAGGGTGTCATCATCATTTGGTCGATGTACCATTAATCATTTCATCTCCCCCATTCATCATCCATGTTCCTTTGAGGTAGTTGGGATAACATGTATTTTTGTATCTTCCTTTGCGGATATTGATTTGTAATAAAGTTATTTGGGGGGAGGAAAGGGGGGGGGGGGGGGTGTCATTAGTATGTTTATTATGTGATATTGTTTAATAATTTGGTAAATTTTGATACGTTATATTGTTTGGATTTAGAGGTATATTGTTTGCTATAGTTATTGACTTGTTGCAATGCTAGTTTGGGAGAAGAGAGAAGGGGGGGGGGGGGGGGGGGTTTCTTTATCCTTTACCTTATATCATGTGATAATTGTAAAAAAAAATTTTTGTAAATAACATTGATGTATTGACCTAAATAAAGGTTTTTTTTTTTTTTTAAAAATCGATAATTCTTGGAATTTTCTGTGTTTTTTCCGGACTTGTTTGTGTTAGTTAGCTTAGGCTTGTGCTTAGGCTAACTTTGTGACTTTGTTCAATCTAATTTGGTTTTAGTACCAAGAAAGAGAAATAAGAATGTCCGCACCTATCGTGCCCGTCATCTTAATTGATCTAAATGAAGACTTAGAAGGAGGCTAGCTCCATAGACCAGGGACACTGGTAATTACAATCTCAGGGCCGCAGGCTAACAGGGCGTCGTATTCGCTAATAGCCAGCATATTAGCTGGACCAGCCGGTGTCAGCCTGAGTGGCATTGCCACTTTGTACCGCTTCGCGGGCCCTTATAAGTGGTATGCCACTTTAACAGCAGCAGCTCAACTGAAGCACTACAAGGGCCTGCACGGAAAAAGATTTGAGTGGACCAACCCTCAAATGACTATACAGATTGAGCATCATGACAAGGAAAGATCCAAGGGCGTGCTGCATTGGATGCCCCCCACGATGAAGCCCTAAGCAGTTAAAAGAATAGCGGCGGAAGTGTCGGGGGATAAGGATGTAGAAGTGTACAGGATAAAAAATGCCCACGACATGTGGAATTTCCTATACCGGCCGTCCGAACATAGGATATCGCACTTTGTGCACTTGAAAGCCGCCGAGGACAAAGTACTAAGAATATAGGTGTGCTTGCCTGGAAGAAGAATGCAGTGTGCGGTGTGTGGGCAGGATGACCACTGGGTCAGCCAATGCCCAAAAAAGCGAGCGGCCACCACCCAGGTCAAGAAAACGAGAGATGAGGAAGTGGTGGTAGATAAAACACCTGCAGAACAAAGCAGGGAAACAATGGCAGAACAGGACAGGGCAAGTGAGCTCCCTGCCCCAGAGGGCCCAGATGCCAGTGAGGGCGATGGCTATACCAAAGTCATAAATAACAAGAAAGAAAAAAAAGAAATTAATAGGAAGAGATTCCTGCTCCAGGCAACAGAGCCTGTGAGGTCTAAAGAAGTAAAACGTAGTGACAGCAGGTCGCCGAGCAAGCGCTCCCCTAGCCGAAGAGACTTGCCACCATCACCCAGGGCGCCTACGCCGGAACCCTCCCCGAGATGGAACTCGTCGACACCTGTCGCCGACGAGCGTGTGATGTCAGCACCTAACAGCCACAGAAGATCATCACCAACAAGACATGAGGTTCCAGAGGCGCCGACGCCAGTTAATACGCAAGCCTCCTCCTGTTGGGCGACAACAACAGAAGATGACGACATGGAGGCCATGTTGTCTCAAGCAGGTATCTTTATAGATGGGCAAGCTTTTTGAAGATGTGAGCGAATGAGCTTGCTACTAGAAGTTCTTTCCCCGTGCACTGAGGCCCAGTGCAAACAGACCTGTCCAGTTCCCAAGTATAGGAGAGCCTTGGTTGCACCTACAACAAGAACAGACAGTGAGCTGCCGGTGTGCGGAGAAATAAACTTTTTTCCTTTATTTCATAATAATGTAATTTTTAAAGTAAACTGTGTAAACACCTATAGTTTAGGGAGTGTATATTATTATTATTTAAGAGTTGTGTTTAATGTAAGTAGTTCCTTTGATGTTTTTGTTCTTACACACAAACACACACTGCACACACCCTTAAATGTGCACAGTTGTAATTAAGCAGTCAACTCTCCCCCCTACTGGGGTGGGAGTGTTAGGCGGCGCGGTTTCATCTGCGCTTAGCCAAAATTATCAGTGCAGAACGGATAGCCAGCCCCAGTCACTATTTCGTCAAGCAGTCATGTAATTAGGTCAACCGGTCAGCCCTTAAGCACCGCCCTGTCAAGTAATATAAACATGAATGTGTCGAGTGGCATAGCAACGACAGAAAGCGGTCAGCCTACAGTCACCGCTCTGTTGTGTAAGCCATGTGTAACAAGTGACCAGCCTATCACTTTGCCTGGTACAATCATTACAACACATGATAAACCATCAACTAGCACTTTGTTGAGTAATTCACCTGTGGCAGGTAGCCAGCCCCAGATCACTACTCTGCCTTGTAACTCAAGAAATACAGGCGGTCTGCACTCAGTCCCCGCTTCGTCAGATAGTTTAGATATGGCAAGTGACCACCCTGCCACTTTGCCAGGTAGACAGTTTACAACGAGTGGCCAACCTCTGTTTACCACTTTGTCATGCAGTCTAGTGATAATATCTCTCAATTACAATGGTTTGAGAAATAAACTAGACCATGTAATTAAACTGATTAAAAAAGACAAACCGGATTTCCTGTTTTTGCAACAGACCGGGATTACTTCTGATTTTTCTGCCAGTCAAATAGTAACTAAGTTAGGACTTAAACATGGCTGGTTTGCCTTAGGCACCAGCTATGGTGGTGCTGCCATCCTTCAAATAAATGAAGATTAAGAAACAGTACATTATAGAACGGACAGTTATGGCAACTCTAATACAACCTAAAAACAAAGGGGGGATAGCCTTACAAGATATTAACACCAAAATCAAGGCTTTAAGGATTAAATACATAGGAGAAGTTACAAAAAGCCCGGGTCTATACCCACTGGCACACTATCATATTGGTTTAAGATTATCAAATCTTTGTAAACTGAACAATAATCAACCTCATTTTTTTTTTTTTTGGTACAGCGCCACCCTTTTACGCAATATGTCTACAAAATTTAGAAGGGAATAAACATTTAATAAAGCAGGACACCAAACTTATATACAAACTTCTAGTCAAAGCGCAAGAATCACCTCTGGGCACACGAATTAAAAGGGGGTACAACCTTTTCATAACTGACTACACACAGAGTTTCACAAACATTCATACAGTAGACGTTAGACCACAAGCAAAAGAAGTCACTTTCAGACTACTATACAATTTAACACCGCTTGCTAACAAATCATCAACAAAGGCAGGCAGATCAGCACCAACATGTAAACTATGCAGTGACAACATTATAGAGACAGAAGACCACTTGTTTTACACATGTAAGACAGTGGTCCCTACTTTAAACAAATTAAGGAAATTAATAGCCTCCAACACACAACAAACACTTAATTTGTACAGAGCTGTCATGCTTAACACATTACCACAGATGTCGAGACAGACAGAACTTAAACTACTGATGGGACCCAAAGATGCAACAATAGTGAATGCAGTCAGCGACCCATAGCTTGACTGCTTGAATCAGGACCAGCGAACCAGAGCTGGTCCAAGACCGCACTCTACCTCCACGTGGTGGTCCTGGAAACAGTCTGCAGCAGGGCAGTCTGGCTGAGCGAGTGCGGATCGCAATGGGAAGGCAAACCCGGTCCGTAAAAAATGCCGTGCTGAAGTCGGATGAGTCAACCGAAAGGTGCAGATATCACAGCTATGGCGTAAACAGACACAACGCAACCACTGTCCTTTTCAGGGCAAACGAGGAAGAAGAAGAAGAAACTACTGACTTTACTAGCTGACTTTAGATATCTTGTATGGACATGTAGGAATAGGGCTGTATACGACGGTAGACATTACGACAGTAAAATATTTTCACAAATATATGAACACATGACACAAGATATAACAGAACAACTTTAAAATTTTTGGTGTGTTATGCACCCTGCATTCCTTGACCCCTTTGGTCGTGATTGTAAATACTTCGTTGTTTATAAATTATACAATGTAAATACCCACTAACATTGTACCATTAATCATTTATAATTTCATCCCCCCCATTCATCATCCATGTTCCTTTGTTAGGTAGGTTTATCTTGTATAGATATTGTAGTAGTTGGGATAATATGTATTTTTGCATTTTCTTTGATATTTTTGTGGATATTGACTTGTAGTAAAGCTATTTTGGGGGGAGGGGGGAGGGAGGGAGGAAAGGGGGGTTTATCTTCCATATGTTATTTATATTATGTAAAATGTTACTATGGAAATTGTTTAAAATTTGGTAAATTTTGATATAGTTTGATATGATTGGATTGATGTTATGATATTTGGAATTCTGGGAATTTTTGGTGTAAAATATTTGCTATGGATATTGACTTGTTGCAATGCTATTTTGGGAGAGAGGGAGGGGGGAGGGTTATCCTTTATTGTTTAACCTATATCATGTGATAATTTTAAAAATTTGTAAATAACATTGATGTATTTCATATCATGACCTAGTAAAGGTTTTTTTTTTTTTTTAAATTTCTTGGCTTCACTAATTTTGTGTGTTTTCTGAGGACTTTTGGTGTGTTGGCTCACCCAACAGTAACTTTTTGTTTTTGTGTTTTCCAATATTTGGTTTTTTCAAACCAAGAGGATTTATTAAGATGGCAAGTCCAATAGTTCCTGTATTTCTTGTTAATATGGAGGAAGATCTTGAAGGAGGCGTCCTTCATAAGCCAGGTACTCTGATTATAACTGTTACCGGCCCACAGGCCAATAGGGTCTCCTATTCGTTAATAGCGAGTATTCTCGCAGGGCCTGCAGGGGTAGGCATAAGTGGTATTGCCACACTATATCGCGTCTCTTGGCCTTTCAAGTGGTACGCCACATTAACTGCAGCAGCGCATGTTAAACATTATCAAGGCCTACATGGCAAAAGGCTGGAGTGGACAAATCCACAAATGTCAGTCCATATAGAACACCAGGACAAGGAGACGTCCAAAGGTATCCTTCACTGGATACCGCCTACAATGAAGGCAGAGGCGGTGCAGAGGATTGCGGCCGAAGTTTCTGGAGATAAGAATGTCGAAGTCTTTAGAATCAAGACGGCATATGATAAGTGGAATTTCCTCTACAGACCATCCACGCACCTGGTACCGCACTTCATTCCCTTGAATATGGCGGGTGACGAGGAACGAATACAGCGAGTATGGGTGTCCCTGCCCGGGCATAGAATCCAATGTGCAGTATGTGGGCTCTGAGGAGTCATCAGACGACGACGTCCCATTAGCTAAGTTAAGAAACACAGTCCAGTTAGAGGTACGCCCAAGGTGGAAGGGCAGACAAATAGAAGTAGAGGAAGAGGATAGACCGACAAGGAGAAATGGTAGGAAAATGGTTAATGAAGTAGAACATAGGAGTAGATGGAGATGGACTCCAAAAGAGGTATTGTTGGCTAGTGACTCAGACAGTGTGTCGTCCGAGGAGGAAAGTGACGGTAGTCACAGACACAAAAGGAGGAGTTACAGAAAGCAAGAGAATAGTAGAAGAGACAAAGAGGAAGGGATAAAATACAGAAGTAAGAGTAGACGAAGATATGAGGATAACAGAAATGAGTCGAAGAGGTATGAAAGAAGTAAAAGTAGAGATCGACGGAGATACCGATCTAGTAGCACAGATGAATCAAAGAGGAAGAATTAGGATGTAATAAGCACAAGTAGAAGTCGAGGTGCAGAGCTATTTAAAACAGACCGTGAGCTAGCAGCAGAACTATTAGAACCACTATTTGTACAAGTCTGGAAAACGGGGACAACACCATCAGAGTGGAACAAAGAAATAACTGTCAAATTGCCCAAGAAGGGAGATCTTGCAGACTGCAATAATTGGAGAGGAATCACTCTTCTCTCAGTTCCCAGCAAAATACTAGGCAGGATAATTATACAGAGAATTTCAAAAGCAGTAGACCACAAACTGAGGAAAGAACAAGCAGGATTCAGAAAGAACAGAAGATGTGTAGATCATATATTCACTCTCAGGAACATTATAGACAGTGCTCAGAATGGCAAAGACATGCTGTACATTAATTTCGTTGATTTTGAAAAGGCTTTTGACAGCATACATAGGGACAGTTTATGGAAAATACTGAGGGCTTATGGAATTCCAAGCTGCATAGTGCCAATCATAAAAAGCCTCTATGCCAACTTTACGTGTAGTGTTGGGCAGAGCAACCTAACCTTTGAGGTGAAGACAGGAATACGACAGGGATGCCCCTTATCAACCACTCTATTTTTAATAGTCATAGATTGGGTGATGCACCAGACAACAGAGGGCAGTCCAAGAGGAATAAGATGGACTACATTTTCTACATTGGAAGATCGAATATGCAGATGACATTGCACTACTAGCACATTCACATCAACACATCCAGGAAAAAACGGATAGACTTAATAAGTTTAGCCAGCAGGTGGGCTTGAACATCAATTTAAAGAAGTCAGAGGTCATGACGCTCAATGTGAGCAACCCTGAGCCCATATCAGTAGGGAATCAGCGGCTGGTGCAGACGGACGCCTTCACATGCCTAGGGTGCATGGTAACACCGGATGGCGGGGCAGGCAAAGACATCAACATCAGAATGAATAAGGCAAGAACAGCCCTTTTTAGCCTAAACAACATCTGGAAGTCCTCTCAATACAGCACAGGTGCAAAATTAAGATGATATCAGAGCTGTGTGCTTTCTGTGCTTCTCTATGGTGTGGAGTGCTGGAGAGTTGCAGAGAAGGAAATGTCAAAATTGTCCTCTTTTCACACAACATGCCTAGGAAAAATTCACAGAATCTTTTGGCCGAATACCATCACCAACCAAGATCTGCTTACTGGGAGCGAGCAAGAGGACATGCACACCATCATAGCTGGCAGACGCTGGAGCTGGGTTGGCCATGTCCTCAGAAGAGACCCCGATGCCATGGAACTGAGAACCTCACAATAGCACCATTCCATTTAGCATCCAACGGTGAAGCAGAACACATTGTTTGCACTTTCAAATCATCTATGACAAAGATTTGCTGGGGAGGAAGCATTCTAAATGGCACACAAGATGAAATGCTTTTTGCATTCAGGACAACACCATGCGCAGTGTGAGGAGGATCACCTGGAGAATTACAGCACAGCCATCAACCACGGATACAATTATCAATGATAATGCCTCAGACAATTCAGAAAAGTAGGCCCAGGATAAGTAAGGTATCAAAGTTCCAAAAAAGCTTAAAAAAATTTAAATAATATTTCAAAGCAGTTGTTTATTATTAACAGTACATTTTATGCAATGGAACTAAAAAGTACCAAGTGAAGTCTTTGAAATAATGAGTTAAAAACACACAAAAATTCTTCTGGTGTATAAATTAGATGGGGCAAGAGTTCTGCAAATCCCGCTCTATTGTTACATCAAGTTGTGTTACATTTTCGGTGACCTCTGAGATCAGTCATTCACGGACTAAAGGGATGTTTGAAAATGATGCTGCAAACCATGTTTATGGTACAGTGTTCCAAATGGTACGACATCTACATTAACTCCAGAGGTCAGCCAATTTATCAATTTGATAAAGTGACACAAAACAGGTCAACAGATAGTATCTCTTTCTGAATATTGACCTCTTCAAGCACCTATATTGTCTGAGGTAAAGAGATTATTTTACTAATTATGTAAAGTTATAGCCCACTCAGCCCAGTACTTAGTTTAGTTAGATTTATTATAGTGCACATTTGTTCATGCCGTTTATTCAATTAACTGCTGGAAATAGCAAGGATCGTAAGTACGTTTTGTTAACGAAATATATTTAAATTTAAAATACAGTGTTGTATTTCTTGTAAAGAAATTTAAGAGGCCAGACTCCCATTTTTGTAATGAATACATTTGAAAAAAAAAAATTAAAATTAATTAACGTGCAGCATAATTTATGTATGCTACAGGTTCTGTCTCAATAATGACTGCAAGCATCAAACAACCTTCAAAAATGGAATCTGGTAGTGAGCGGCGTGGAGAAGTGGAATAAAACTTTCACTAATTATTTCAGGCCATGCTGCGAAACCACACATGACATGAGATGATTTGTGTGTATGCTACATGCCTTATCTCAACAACCACTGCAAACATTAAGCGGCAGGGAGAGGTCGGAGAGAGATTTTACACTGTGAGAAACAAATTAAATGAAGTGTCAAGGATTTCCATAACCTAATTTTAAAAAAACATTGATGCAGAGGTGACAGAATAAACACAATAGAGGTTTTTTCAATGGCTCTGATCTTTCTTAGTTCACTGTGCATGATAGTCCAATATGATTTTGGGGGGGGTGGGGGGGGGGTGGGGGGGTGTCTGTCTGTCTCTCGATTACTTTTCAATCACTGAGAACAAGAAATTTTTCATATGTCAAGTGACCAAAGATGATGACAAAGGAATCTGGCATCAAAATTTTTGTTTACTCCGTGTAAGGGATCCAATGGACCAAGCAGAACATCAAACTTAAAGTGCCATCTTCAAGGTCGTCATCCCAATGGGTTGAAGATTGTTACCAAAACAGATATCAAAAGTGAGGAGACTGATCATGCTCCTAGCACAAGTTCTTCAAATCGTCAAGGCCTCATTACAATTTTTTTTTAAGAGTGAGAAAGTTATTGTGCCTATGACAGCAGAAAAATTCAAGAGCTGCATAACTGACATGATTTTCAAAAATTCTGTGCCTCTGACCTTTTTTTTCTCTATTCCAGATTTTGTCAGTTTACAAGGTGGAATGGCCCAAGAACTTAGTATTTCATTAGAAAGGAGCAGCATTCAAAATCTGGTTATGGAGGAGGCAAAAAACCCAGAAAAAGATGCTCAAGAATTGTTTACATGGATGGTTCATTTTTCTGAAGATGGATGCCTGCACTCATCTAAGAGTAAATTACTTCACAATTAACGTTCAATTTGTAGATGATCAAAAATAAGTCATGACACACACATTTGCTGTCAGGGACACTGAAGCCCATCACACAAGTAACCATCACACAAGTAACTATCTCCAAAATCTAGTGAAGGATGTTCTGGAAGAGTTTAACATTAATAAAGAACATGTTTTGTCAATCGTCGCTGACAATGCCACTAACATGCTAAGCACTGTTGAAAAATCAAACAAAGATGTAGTGGAAGATGATTTTGACGATAACAAACTTTCAGATGATAACGGTGATTCTGATACTTTAGATGAATTCATGGATGCCGCTGCAAAGCTCTTTGGGATCCATCACGTTTGCTGTACTTTGCATATGCTACAATTGGCCATTTGCGACAACTTGAGAGGGAAAAAAAGGAGCCAGTCTGATAGACAAGATATGAAACATCATAGTGGTTACTAGAAAACCAAAATTGGATGCAATGCTGAAGCAGTTGGTTGGAATAGGGGCGATTTAGGATCAAGCTACTCAGTGGGGCAGTACATACTTGATGATTCAGTGACTTCACGAACTAAAACCTATCCTTTGTAACATGGCCAACCCGGATGTAACAGTGATTGAAGTTCAATGGGAAGAAGTTAAGGAACGTGAAAACTTGCTTTGCCATCCTTATATTGTTATTAAAAAGTTGCAAGCAGCACACTTTTCTCCTGGCCTGTTTTAAAAAGAGTGAAAGAATTTTATATTCACCTTCTCTAAAACTAGAGGTATGATAGCAGATGAAACTAGGAACTCAGTACTGCACAAAGAAAATTGTCTGCTAGACAATGACATCCTGTTAGCTGATATATACACGGACCCCATGGTTCGAGTCTTACTGACAGAAGAACAGCAAATTAAACCTAAACGTACCTTGTGCAAATTAGCCACTTGTATGAAAGGCATACGAGAGGAAGATGGTGTGTGTGTGTGGGGGGGTAGCAGGGTTGATACATGAAAACATTTAATCACCTTCATAATCTTCATCCAACACTAAGATCGAAGATGAAGATTTTGAAAAAATATCTTGACATGCAGGATTGGTCAAAATGTCGGCACTTAAATTCGGAAAATTTCATAGAAAGAGAAATTCCATCACATCTAACTAAATTCAAAACTGATTTTAACTGACCAAGAGATGAAACTGAAAGAAGAAAAATAGGTACAAGAGATGAAACTGAAAGAAGAAAAAGAGTTAAGAGAGAGAATTAGAGTTACAAGAGAGGAAGATGAAAGAAGATAAAGAGGTACAAATGAAACTGAAAGAAGAAAAAGAGTTAAAAGAGGGAGAATTAGAGCTACAAGAGAGGAAGATGAAAGAAGATAGATGGAATTAGAAAAGGAGAGATTAAGAATAGCATTGGTGGAGAGGAAGATTGATAAGGAAATAGAATTGAAAAGACTAGAACTAGGTGCGAGTGGTCAGAACTTGACTCCAAGGGAGTCACATCATCCCTTTAGGCTGCGTCTGCCGAATTTTAATGACAAGATAGACAGTTTGGACTTCTTTCTCGATTCGAGGAAGAATGCATGGCCTGGAAGGCTAACTGAGACGAGTGGCCATCTCTGCTATCCACATTATTGGTCGGGCCAGCGATGGAGACTTTTACATCTTCCCGCTGGATGAACGAAGGAATTACGATAAAGTAAAAGAACGGTTGCTCTGGAAATTCCGCCTCATGGCTGATGGATACCGTACCCGATTTAGAAATGCATTGCCCAGTGCAGACCAGGACTTCGAGGATTTTATCTCAAAGATTAAGCTTTTGCTTAATAGGTGGATCGAGATGGAGGGCATTAGCAAGGACTATGATGGCTAGATAGATCTGGTGCTACGAGACAAAGTGTCGTCGTCATGCTCGTCGGAGCCAGTAGCATTCTTTCAAGAACACCAGCCAAAAGACATTTTGTCCATGGTGCAGCTGGGGCACCATTATGTCCTCGCCCATTCGGGCAAGCCCATCCGGGCAAGCCCATCCAACGATCCTGCCTGTTGGATGCGTTAGAAGTAGGTGTCGGGAAGGTCCAAAGACAACCGGGGACAACGTCGGTCGGGCAGTGTCAATAGGTCACAAAGGCAGAGATTTAATAGGTCGCCCCATCCCTGGCAGTCTCTGAGAAGCAAGTATGATAACTTCCGGATGCGTCGGAGGTTCCAGTCGGGGTGGAACAATCGACAGTCAGGGAGCGGTAATGGCGGAGAAGAGCATCACATGCGTAAGCAGGTGCTTTTTGACGAGCCGTGGGGTAAGGATAGGTTTTATAATAAGGGGAAACCATCCAAGCAGAGAAGTGGATCATCAGACAGCCGAGGTTCGGACTCAGGGACGCGCTCATCACCACATGTCCCGCAGAAAGAGAAGAAGCAGATAATTTGTGGTAAATGCGGGGGTAGAGGGCATGTGGCTTGGATCTGCGCTAATAATATGGAAAAGGCAAATGCGGCTTGTGTTCTGGACACGGTTAACAACAAAGATTGTGAGGGCTGCAGGCAATTATTTGTGCCAGAAGGGAAACCTTTGCTTATATGTGGCCATACTTTGCCATGTCTGTCTTCCCTTGACGAGAATGTGGAACTTAAACTGCACCCAGGTTTCGTGCAGCAGAAGAACGTATCGGTGCTTAGAGACACTCGGTGTACAACTATAGGGGTACGCCGATAGTGTATCAAGGAGTCGTGTTTGACCGGGATGACAGTAAGGTGCATCACATTTGGGGGTAATGTGGAATATTACCCCATAGCCATCGCGGATATTGACATGCCCTCGAGGAACTGGTGGCCGACTTGATTGTCTGTAACGCCCGAGGGGTACGGGACTGCGCACGGGTGGAAATCCACGAGTGGCAAAAGAGTAAACACCTAGTTGCTAATGTGGTGCTCACCAGGGCACAAACGAGGGCAGAGAAGGAGCAGAAGACTCCAGAAACCACAAGCACGCCGTCTTCAGTAGATGGGGTCCTCGGCGATCAGGACATGTCAGTTGGTGACTTTGCGGAGGGGCAGAGAGCGGATAGGATGCAGCAGAGGCTGTTTGACTTTGCAAAGATGGGAGAGACAAGGCATACTGTTACGCACGGATCATTATTATTTTTCGTTTGTATAAACATTTTTCATATGTATGATCATTTTTTTGACTGAAGTGTGTATTATGTTTTCTATGGTAAGGGACATAATCCGAGTTATCGAAACTACAATTTTTTAGGAGTTTGCCTTCTCTTGTATAGAGACACGTTCGGTCTATAATTTCTTGAACGAAGCGTGACCACATCTCCTTATTTGGTAGTACCAGTCAACTATGGTAGATGTCTGAAACCTTTCTTAACGCTTCTTTTCATGACCATAAAAGGCGCGATTCTATAAGACTTTTATCTCGAATGTTCTTAGAATCGTCTTATTGTGAACGGCAACTCAGAGATTGTCGTTCTGCGCATGTCAAAAGCTGGGAGTTCGTTCTGTGTGTTCCGCCCAGTTCGGGAGTTGAGAAATGGTTTAAGAAGCGAGCAGACGCAACTGCGTCTTGTGTTTTTCATTCTCGGACTTTGGTGCTTTTTTCTGGACTTTTGGTGGTGTTAGCTTAGGCTTTGGCTTAAGCTAGCCTTTGTGACTTTGTTTTACATTTCCAGTTGGTTTCAGGGCCAAGAGGAAGATAATATACAAGAATGTCTGCACCTATTGTGCCAACTATTCTTATTGATATTGAAAAAGATTTGGAAGGTGGTAGTCTGCACAGGCAGGGTACCTTGGTGATTACTATTACTGGGCCGCAGGCCAATAGAGCATCATACTCTCTCATATCGAGTATTCTGGCTGGGCCAGCAGGAGTTGGGTTGAGTGGCATTGCCACACTTTACAGATTTGCCGGACCCTTCAAATGGTATGCTACGCTGACGGCGGCCGCACAGATGAAATATTACCAGGGCCTACATGGCAAAAAGTTTGAATGGAACAATCCGCAAATGTCCATATATATAGAACATTTGGACAAGGAAAGGTCTAAGGGTGTACTTCACTGGATGCCCCCTACGATAAAACCTGAGGCAGCGCAGAGAATTGCGGCCGAGATATCGGGTGACAAAGATGCGGAGGTCTTCCGGATAAAAACAGCCTCTGATAAATGGAACTTTCTATACAGGCCTTCTAAACACCTAATTCCGCATTTTGTCCACTTGAAAGCGGCGGAAGACAAAATCTTGAGGGTATCGGTGGCCCTACCCGGACGGAGAGTCCAATGCGCGATATGCGGGCTAGACACGCACTGGGTAAGCCAATGCCCCAGCAAGCGGGCGCCACCCCCCCGGACCAAACAAACGAGAGAGACAAGAGAGGAAGAGGCAGTCGCCGAGAGAACGCCGGCGGAACAGAGCAGGGCAAACGAGCTCCCTGCCCCAGATAGCCCTCAAGCCGGAGTTGATGGGGAGGACTTTAGAATTTTCCTCTCGAGGAAAGAAAACAAGAATAGGAAGAGGTTATCGCTCCAGGTAACGGGACCGAGCAAGGTCAAAGAAGTAAAAAGAAGCGAAAGCAAGTCGCCATGTAAGCGTTCCCCCAGTAGAAGGGAACTACCACCATCGCCAAGGGCACCTACACCAGAGCCCTCCCCAAGGTGGATTTCGTCGACACCTGTAGTCGACGAGAGAGCAGTGTCTACGCCGAATAGTCCTATAAGAGGGTCGCCAACATCACCCGAGGTTCCAGAGGCGCCAACACCAGTGAACACACAGGTTTCATTAAATTGGGCAGCAGCAACAGAGGTAGATGACATGGAAGCCATGTTGTCAGAGGCAAGCTTGTATATAGATGGACAAGCTTTCGAAGACGTAAGTCAATGAGTGTGTGCTTACAAGTATTTCTTCCCTGCACTGGGGCCCAGTGTGAATTAATGATGTCCAGCGCCGCGCAAGTACGAGTTGTTAGTTCCAGAGGTCAGATGACGGATGGTGCAAGTGTGGGCACGCCCAAGATACACCCCGATGTCATCACCCCCTGTGAGCTTACTGACGAGACGGACACAACAACACCAGTGCGTGGGAAGATGCTCCTTTTCAAGTTGGCCCTACAGAAACTCGCCAATTGCATTGTAACCTTAAAAGTAAAATGTAAAAACAACTATAGTTTAGAATGTGTGCCTTATATTTTAAGAGTTGGTGTTTTTTTCTTTAGTATAAATAGTATTACATTGATGTTTTGGTTCCTACACACTCTAACATGAGCACAGTTTCCTCTAAGCAGACAACTCCCCCCCCTACTGGGGTGGGATGTTTTTTTTTAGGCGACGCGGTTTCACCTGCGTCGAGCCTAAATGATCATAGCAGAACGAATAGTCAGCCCCAGATCACTATTCTGTCAGGCAGTCATGTAACTGGGTCAACGGATCAGCCCTCACGCACCCCCTCGTCTATGAACGTATCGAGTGGCCTAGTTACAACAGAGAGCGGTCAGCCCACAGTCACCGCTCTGCTGTGCAAGCCAGGTGCAACAAATATCTTTTTGCCAAGTACATTTATTACAACACACAATAAACCATTAACTAGCGATTTGTTGTATAATTTACCTGTGGTGGGTAGCCAGGACCAGGCCACTATCCTGCCGTGTAATTCAAAAGAGACAAACGGTCCGCAATCAGTCCCCGTTTTGTCGGATAGTTTAGATATGGCAAGTGGCCACTCTGCCACTTTGCCATGTAGACAGTTTGTGACAAGTGGCCAACCCTCAGATACCACTCTGTCAAGCAGCCTAGTTGTTATATCCCTCAATGTCAACGGCTTGAGGAATAAACTGGAGCACGTTATCAAACTGATTAAAAAAGAGAAGCCCGACTTTTTGTTCTTGCAACAAACGGGGATTAATTCTAGGTATCATGCCGACCGAATAGTAACTAGATTAGGACTTAAACATGGCTGGTTCGCCTTAGGCACCAGTCATGGTAGTGGTGTAGCCATTCTGCAAATTAACGAAGATTGGGAGGCAGTACACTATAGAACGGACAATGGTGGCAGAATTGTCATAACTCAAATACAAAACAAACACAATAAACACGACATACACACACTCATTAATATATACGCACCCGCAGTATACACTGACCAACCCAAATTTTACGACGGACTGTTTGACACCATAGATAGGCACTACAAAGGAACTAGAATAGTGTTAGGGGGAGATTTTAACTGTGTTTTAGCTAGTCTAGACAGTAGTTCCTTGGGCCCCGTATCCCAGATAAAGAAAATTCAAATACCCAAATCAATACGACACTTACAACCCATTCTTGACAAACATGACCTAGTAGACGTGTACAGAAAACTACAACCGAACACACAAGCCTTCACATTTCACGACATAAGAAATCCATATCTTAGACAGGCCTCAAGACTGGACAGAATATACGCAACAAACAGTTACAATATACACAAAACTCACCACATAAAAAACACGCTTAAATTCACAGATCACGAAGCAGTATACACAATATTAAGTACGGGACACACATATACAAAATTAAAGAGATCCCCACATTGGAAATTCAACAATAATTTGCTAACAAATACTTTCTTCACAGACACAATAACAAAACTCATTCAGGGTTACACACAGGATATCCCCAATAACAACATTGCAGAATATTGGGACCTGTTAAAAAACACAATAAGGGATAGAACACAGATTTTAGCAACAACAATACACAGGGCTTTTAAGAGGGAACAAAATATATTAGAAGACGCAATAAATTTAACAAAGCAGATAGACAAATCTAACCCACACATTCATTCTTTAGAAGAGCAGTTAGACCTGTACAAACAACACACATACCAAGGAGCTCTTCTCAGGTCAAAATTAAATACTATTACACAAGAAACACCCAGTAGACAATATTTAGCGATTGAACAAAATGTACAAAACAGTAGACAAATCCACGAAATAGTTGATATGAATGGGAAACAACAGACAGAAGACATTAATATTAGACATGCTTTTTTTGAATACTACACACATTTATACACTAAAGAACCAACTAATGTAAACACACAGGATAAATTTCTACATTACACAAAACGTTTAAGTGATGATGAGAGCAAGAAATTAGACGAAACTTTAACTTTAGAAAACTTAAGGGAAGCAATTAGTACTTTCCAGAAAAATAAATCACCCGGCCCAGATGGGTTAACGGCAGAATTTTACTTCTTCTTTTTTCACTTTTAGGCCCCTTTTAATTAAAGTGTTTGAGGAAGCCTTCCAGAAAGGAGAGCTTCCAAATAGTTTAAATGAATCCTTTATCACATTAATACCTAAAGATAATGCTGACAGAAAGTCAATCAAAAATTACAGGCCTATTTCGCTTTTAAATACTGATTACAAAATTTTGGCCAAGGCTCTCACTCTGAAGCTTAAATTATTCATGAAAAATTTGGTACATCCTGACCAACAATGTAGTGTACATGGTAGGAACATTTGTAGACATACACACTTCATAAGGGATTTCATTACATACACGCATGATAGACAGTGTCAAAGTGCAATACTATCACTAGATCAGGAAAAAGCCTTTGACAGGGTATCACATTCTTTCCTACACAAAACTTTACAAGCAAACAATATAGGAACTTATTTTAGAACATGGATAGGAATCTTATATAAAAAACCCCACAGTAGAATACTAATTAATCATAGTTTAAGTGACCCAGTTAGGCTGACACGATCAGTGAGGCAAGGCTGTCCTTTGTCTCCTCTGTTATACGTTTTAACACTAGAACCAGTGCTGGAAAGAATAAGACAAGATGTAAACATCACGGGGACTTTTGTACCCGGGCAGGGGGAAAGAAAATCATTAGCGTACGCTGATGATACTTTATTCCTTCCAGCAACTGTAGATTCCATAAGAAAGATATTAGAAACCTTTACAGAGTTTGGATACGCTAACGAATCCAAACTAAATATTCAAAAATCTAGTTTAATGGGATTAGGTAAATGGGCTAATAAGACAGATTTCCCCTTTCAGTTAACGCAAGTTAACAGAATCAAAATTTATGGGATAAATTATTCTTGCAACCCCCACGACCCTAATACAGAGACATGGGTAAAGTTAGTAGATAAAATTCAAAGCATGTTAGAGAAATATAAATATAAGACAGCTACTATTTTTGGGAGAAGTATCATAGTGAACTGTTTCATTATGCCTAAAATTATATATGCAGCTAATATTCAAATCATACCAAAGTCAGTGGTAACTAAAATAAATGTACTAATTAGGAATTTCATTTTAAAGGGCACTTTTAAAAGCATTAAACACTTAACCCTAATACAGCCCAAACATAAAGGGGGGATAGCTTTACAAGACATCACCACTAAAATTAAGGCCCTAAGGATTAAATATATAGGAGAGATAATTAAGAACCCAAGTTTGTTCCCCTTAGCACACTACTACATCGGACTTAGGCTAATTAAGTTACACAAACTAGAAAACAACCAACCACATTCCTTTGACACCCCACCACCTTTTTATAGGATATGCATAGAAAATCTAAAAGGAAACGAACAATTAGTGAAACAAGACACCAAACTCATATATAAATTACTAGTTGCAGCACAAGAACCCTATTTAGGTACACGGATTAAACGAGGGTACAATCTTTTCATAACAGACTACACACAAAGCTTCTCAAACATTCATGCAATAGACATCAAGCCACAAGCCAAACAAGTTACATTTAGGTTACTGTATGGTTTAACACCTATCATGGGTAAGCATTCAGCAATGAAGGCAGGCAAAGCGCCACCAAGGTGTAAACTGTGCAGTAACAACACAATAGAAACAGAGGACCACTTGTTTTATACTTGTAGGACAGTGGTCCCTACAATAAACAAACTAAGAACACTGATAGCTTCCAAAACACCGCAATCATTCAGCATGTACCAAGTGGTCATGTTGAATACTTTACCGACATTACAGAGACAGACAGAACTTAAATTGTTAACTCTATTAGCGAATTTTAGATATTTAGTGTGGACATGTAGGAATAGGGCAGTATATGACGGCATACACTATGACAGTAGAATTTTTTCACAAATATATGAACAAATAACACACGACATAATGGAACAAATTTAAATTTAATTTTGTTGTTGTTGTTGTTGTTTTTTTGTTTGAATAATAAATTACTTGACCTTTTGGTCACCACACAAAGCAGGTAGCTTTGTTTGTACATACTATAAACATATGTCATGTAGATACTTCTTGTCCTCATTAATCATTTCATGGTAGGGGTCAACACCCCTTTTGTAGATGTACCATTAATCATTTCATCATTGATGTTCAATTGTTATTGACTTGTAATATATTGAGGGGGGGGGGGGGGAAAGGGGGTTTAATTAATAATTTTTTTTTTTTTTGTTTGTTTTTTTTTTTTTTTTGTTGGTGTGGGGGGGGGGGGGGGGGGGGGGGGGAAAGGTTCATTATTGATGTGATATTTGTAAAAATTGTTGTAAATAATATTGTTACACTGACCTGAATAAAGGTATTTAAAAAAAAAAAAAAAAAGTTTTTCATTCTCGGACTTTGGTGCTTTTTTCTGGACTTTTGGTGGTGTTAGCTTGGGCTTTGGCTTAAGCTAGCCTTTGTGACTTTGTTTTACATTTCCAGTTGGTTTCAGGGCCAAGAGGAAGATAATATACAAGAATGTCTGCACCTATTGTGCCAACTATTCTCATTGATATTGAAAAAGATTTGGAAGGTGGTAGTCTGCACAGGCAGGGTACCTTGGTGATTACTATTACTGGGCCGCAGGCCAATAGAGCATCATACTCTCTCATATCGAGTATTCTGGCTGGGCCAGCAGGAGTTGGGTTGAGTGGCATTGCCACACTTTACAGATTTGCCGGACCCTTCAAATGGTATGCTACGCTGACGGCGGCCGCACAGATGAAATATTACCAGGGCCTACATGGCAAAAAGTTTGAATGGAACAATCCGCAAATGTCCATATATATATAGAACATTTGGACAAGGAAAGGTCTAAGGGTGTACTCCACTGGATGCCCCCTACGATAAAACCTGAGGCAGCGCAGAGAATTGCGGCCGAGATATCGGGTGACAAAGATGCGGAGGTCTTCCGGATAAAAACAGCCTCTGATAAATGGAACTTTCTATACAGGCCTTCTAAACACCTAATTCCGCATTTTGTCCACTTGAAAGCGGCGGAAGACAAAATCTTGAGGGTATCGGTGGCCCTACCCGGACGGAGAGTCCAATGCGCGATATGCGGGCTAGACACGCATTGGGTAAGCCAATGCCCCAGCAAGCGGGCGCCACCCCCCCGGACCAAACAAACGAGAGAGACAAGAGAAGAAGAGGCAGTCGCCGAGAGAACGCCGGCGGAACAGAGCAGGGCAAACGAGCTCCCTGCCCCAGATAGCCCTCAAGCCGGAGTTGATGGGGAGGACTTTAGAATTTTCCTCTCGAGGAAAGAAAACAAGAATAGGAAGAGGTTATCGCTCCAGGTAACGGGACCGAGCAAGGTCAAAGAAGTAAAAAGAAGCGAAAGCAAGTCGCCATGTAAGCGTTCCCCCAGTAGAAGGGAACTACCACCATCGCCAAGGGCACCTACACCAGAGCCCTCCCCAAGGTGGATTTCGTCGACACCTGTAGTCGACGAGAGAGCAGTGTCTACGCCGAATAGTCCTATAAGAGGGTCGCCAACAACACCCGAGGTTCCAGAGGCGCCAACACCAGTGAACACACAGGTTTCATTAAATTGGGCAGCAGCAACAGAGGTAGATGACATGGAAGCCATGTTGTCAGAGGCAAGCTTGTATATAGATGGACAAGCTTTCGAAGACGTAAGTCAATGAGTGTGTGCTTACAAGTATTTCTTCCCTGCACTGGGGCCCAGTGTGAATTAATGATGTCCAGCGCCGCGCAAGTACGAGTTGTTAGTTCCAGAGGTCAGATGACGGATGGTGCAAGTGTGGGCACGCCCAAGATACACCCCGATGTCATCACCCCCTGTGAGCTTACTGACGAGACGGACACAACAACACCAGTGCGTGGGAAGATGCTCCTTTTCAAGTTGGCCCTACAGAAACTCGCCAATTGCATTGTAACCTTAAAAGTAAAATGTAAAAACAACTATAGTTTAGAATGTGTGCCTTATATTTTAAGAGTTGGTGTTTTTTTCTTTAGTATAAATAGTATTACATTGATGTTTTGGTTCCTACACACTCTAACATGAGCACAGTTTCCTCTAAGCAGACAACTCCCCCCCCCTACTGGGGTGGGATGTTTTTTTTTAGGCGACGCGGTTTCACCTGCGTCGAGCCTAAATGATCATAGCAGAACGAATAGTCAGCCCCAGACCACTATTCTGTCAGGCAGTCATGTAACTGGGTCAACGGATCAGCCCTCACGCACCCCCTCGTCTATGAACGTATCGAGTGGCCTAGTTACAACAGAGAGCGGTCAGCCCACAGTCACCGCTCTGCTGTGCAAGCCAGGTGCAACAAATATCTTTTTGCCAAGTACATTTATTACAACACACAATAAACCATTAACTAGCGATTTGTTGTATAATTTACCTGTGGTGGGTAGCCAGGACCAGGCCACTATCCTGCCGTGTAATTCAAAAGAGACAAACGGTCCGCAATCAGTCCCCGTTTTGTCGGATAGTTTAGATATGGCAAGTGGCCACTCTGCCACTTTGCCATGTAGACAGTTTGTGACAAGTGGCCAACCCTCAGATACCACTCTGTCAAGCAGCCTAGTTGTTATATCCCTCAATGTCAACGGCTTGAGGAATAAACTGGAGCACGTTATCAAACTGATTAAAAAAGAGAAGCCCGACTTTTTGTTCTTGCAACAAACGGGGATTAATTCTAGGTATCATGCCGACCGAATAGTAACTAGATTAGG
The DNA here is from genome assembly GCA_024509875.1 of Oreohelix idahoensis. NCBI lineage: Eukaryota > Metazoa > Mollusca > Gastropoda > Stylommatophora > Oreohelicidae > Oreohelix > Oreohelix idahoensis. The sequence continues at coordinate 16,677 of JAMPIV010009326.1, read as the reverse complement.
ACTTAAACATGGCTGGTTCGCCTTAGGCACCAGTCATGGTAGTGGTGTAGCCATTCTGCAAATTAACGAAGATTGGGAAGCAGTACACTATAGAACGGACAATGGTGGCAGAATTGTCATAACTCAAATACAAAACAAACACAATAAACACGACATACACACACTCATTAATATATACGCACCCGCAGTATACACTGACCAACCCAAATTTTACGACGGACTGTTTGACACCATAGATAGGCACTACAAAGGAACTAGAATAGTGTTAGGGGGAGATTTTAACTGTGTTTTAGCTAGTCTAGACAGTAGTTCCTTGGGCCCCGTATCCCAGATAAAGAAAATTCAAATACCCCAATCAATACGACACTTACAACCCATTCTTGACAAACATGACCTAGTAGACGTGTACAGAAAACTACAACCGAACACACAAGCCTTCACATTTCACGACATAAGAAATCCATATCTTAGACAGGCCTCAAGACTGGACAGAATATACGCAACAAACAGTTACAATATACACAAAACTCACCACATAAAAAACACGCTTAAATTCACAGATCACGAAGCAGTATACACAATATTAAGTACGGGACACACATATACAAAATTAAAGAGATCCCCACATTGGAAATTCAACAATAATTTGCTAACAAACACTTTCTTCACAGACACAATAACAAAACTCATTCAGGGTTACACACAGGATATCCCCAATAACAACATTGCAGAATATTGGGACCTGTTAAAAAACACAATAAGGGATAGAACACAGATTTTAGCAACAACAATACACAGGGCTTTTAAGAGGGAACAAAATATATTAGAAGACGCAATAAATTTAACAAAGCAGATAGACAAATCTAACCCACACATTCATTCTTTAGAAGAGCAGTTAGACCTGTACAAACAACACACATACCAAGGAGCTCTTCTCAGGTCAAAATTAAATACTATTACACAAGAAACACCCAGTAGACAATATTTAGCGATTGAACAAAATGTACAACACAGTAGACAAATCCACGAAATAGTTGATATGAATGGGAAACAACAGACAGAAGACATTAATATTAGACATGCTTTTTTTGAATACTACACACATTTATACACTAAAGAACCAACTAATGTAAACACACAGGATAAATTTCTACATTACACAAAACGTTTAAGTGATGATGAGAGCAAGAAATTAGACGAAACTTTAACTTTAGAAAACTTAAGGGAAGCAATTAGTACTTTCCAGAAAAATAAATCACCCGGCCCAGATGGGTTAACGGCAGAATTTTACTTCTTCTTTTTTTCACTTTTAGGCCCCCTTTTAATTAAAGTGTTTGAGGAAGCCTTCCAGAAAGGAGAGCTTCCAAATAGTTTAAATGAATCCTTTATCACATTAATACCTAAAGATAATGCTGACAGAAAGTCAATCAAAAATTACAGGCCTATTTCGCTTTTAAATACTGATTACAAAATTTTGGCCAAGGCTCTCACTCTGAAGCTTAAATTATTCATGAAAAATTTGGTACATCCTGACCAACAATGTAGTGTACATGGTAGGAACATTTGTAGACATACACACTTCATAAGGGATTTCATTACATACACGCATGATAGACAGTGTCAAAGTGCAATACTATCACTAGATCAGGAAAAAGCCTTTGACAGGGTATCACATTCTTTCCTACACAAAACTTTACAAGCAAACAATATAGGAACTTATTTTAGAACATGGATAGGAATCTTATATAAAAAGCCCCATAGTAACATATTACTTAATCACAGTTTAAGTGACCCGTTTAGGCTGACACGATCAGGGGGGCAAGGCTGTCCTTGGTCTCCCCTGTTATACGTTTTAACACTAGAACCAGTGCTGGAAAAAATAAGACAAGATGTAAACATCACGGGGACTTTTGTACCCGGGCAGGGGGAAAGAAAATCATTAGCGTACGCTGATGATACTTTATTCCTTCCAGCAACTGTAGATTCCATAAGAAAGATATTAGAAACCTTTACAGAGTTTGGATACGCTAACGAATCCAAACTAAATATTCAAAAATCTAGTTTAATGGGATTAGGTAAATGGGCAAATAAGACAGATTTCCCCTTTCAGTTAACGCAAGTTAACAGAATCAAAATTTATGGGATAAATTATTCTTGCAACCCCCACGACCCTAATACAGAGACATGGGTAAAGTTAGTAGATAAAATTCAAAACATGTTAGAGAAATATAAATATAAGACAGCTACTATTTTTGGGAGAAGTATCATAGTGAACTGTTTCATTATGCCTAAAATTATATATACAGCTAATATTCAAATCATACCAAAGTCAGTGGTAACTAAAATAAATGTACTAATTAGGAATTTCATTTTAAAGGGCACTTTTAAAAGCATTAAACACTTAACCCTAATACAGCCCAAACATAAAGGGGGGATAGCTTTACAAGACATCACCACTAAAATTAAAGGCCCTACGGATTAAATATATAGGGGAGATAATTAAGAACCCAAGTTTGTCCCCCTAAGCACCCTACTCCATCGGACTCAGGCAAATTAAGTTCCCCAAACTAAAAAAGGACCAACCACATTCCTTGACACCCCACCACCTTTTTATAGGATATGCATAGGGAATCTAAAAGGAAACGAACAATTAGTGAAACAAGACACCAAACTTATATATAAATTACTAGTTGCAGCACAGGAACCCTATTTAGGTACACGGATTAAACGAGGGTACAATCTTTTCATAACAGACTACACACAAAGCTTCTCAAACATTCATGCAATAGACATCAAGCCACAAGCCAAACAAGTTACATTTAGGTTACTGTATGGTTTAACACCTATCATGGGTAAGCATTCACCAATGAAAGCAGGCAAAGCGCCACCAAGGTGTAAACTGTGCAGTAACAACACAATAGAAACAGAGGACCACTTGTTTTATACTTGTAGGACAGTGGTCCCTACAATAAACAAACTAAGAACACTGATAGCTTCCAAAACACCGCAATCATTCAACATGTACCAAGTGGTCATGTTGAATACTTTACCGACATTACAGAGACAGACAGAACTTAAATTGTTAACTCTATTAGCGAATTTTAGATATTTAGTGTGGACATGTAGGAATAGGGCAGTACATGACGGCATACATTATGACAGTAGAATTTTTTCACAAATATATGAACAAATAACACATAACACAATGGAACAAATTTAAAATTAAATTTTTTTGATGGTTTAAATAAATAATCATTTGACCTTTTGGTCACACACAAAGCAGGTAGCTTTGTTTGTATAATAATTATATCTCATACATTGTCTTCATTAACATATTGTCCTCATGGGGGTCATTCATCCTTTGTACCATCAACCATTTCATTCATTCATTGTTCAACATGTTGTTGTATTTTGACTTGTAATTTATTGGGGGGGGGGGGGGGGGGGGTGGGGGTTATCAATTATATGGTGTTATTTTATTGATATTGTTTAATAATTTTATTGATTATTTTTTATTTAATATTGATTTTTGTAATGATAATTTGGGGAGGGGGGGAGGGGGGGGGGGGGGGTTTGTACGTTACTTTACTTTACTATGTGATATTTGTAAAAATGTTGTAAATAATATGGATATATCTTGACCTGAATAAAGGTATTTAAAAAAAAAAAAAAAAGGTTTAGTTTAGGCTTCGGCTTAAGCTAGCCTTTGTGACTTTTTTTTTTCGTGCTTAATTTGGTTTCAGTACCAAGAAAAGAGATATAAGAATGTCCGCACCTTTTGTGCCTGTGATCATGATCAATGCAGAAGAAGATCTAGAAGGAGGTATGCTCCATAGGCCAGGAACACTGGTTATTACCATTACTGGGCCGCAGGCCAACAGGGCATCTTACTCCCTGATATCGAGTATTATGGCAGGACCGGCTGGCGTCGGAATGAGTGGCATAGCCACCTTGTATCGTTTTGAGGGGCCCTACAGATGGTACGCCACTCTGACAGCGGCGGCACAAATAAAACATTACCAAGGCCTGCATGGCAAGAGGTTCGAGTGGACCAACCCCCAGATGAGCATCTATATAGAGCATCTGGATAAAGAGAAGTCCAAAGGGACACTGAACTGGATGCCCCCCACTATAAAGCCAGAAGCGGTGAAGAGAATAGCGGCCGAAGTGTCGGGCGACAAAGATGTGGAGGTGAGCAGAATAAAAAATGCCCAGGATAAATGGCTCTTTTTATACCGGCCAACAGAACATCAAATACCGCACTTTGTGCACCTTAAGGCCGCAGAAGAGAAAATACTGAAGGTATGGGTGTCTCTACCCGGTAGACGAACCCAATGCACTATTTGCGGACTGGACACACACTGGGTTAGCCAGTGCCCAAGAAGGCGGGCGGCCCCAACTAAGGCCAAACAGACCAAAGAAGAAGAGGCAGTCGGGAACAAAACGCCGGCTGAGCAGAACAGGAGGAGTGAGTTCCTCGCGTCAGAGAGCGATGCACTTGAGTGCCACACTGCAGAGAGCCCTGAAGCAGATACAAGTAAGGAAGTTGACTTTATAGATGTGCTCTCTAGGAAGGGAGAGAAGAATAGGAAAAGACTTTTGCGCCAGACAACAGGGCCTGTTAAACCCAAAGAGGTGAAACGAAATAATAGTACTTCTCCAAGCAAGCGCTCACCGAGCAAAGAGGATCTCCCCCCATCACCCAAGGTGACTGCAGAAGAGTCCTGTCATGAGGAGGCAGCGTTGACACCTGTTGTTGACGAACGAAGATCCCAGCCAAATAGCCCTGACAAATCACCAACTCAGTCATTTGTGTCGGGGGCCTTTAGATCGGATCCGGAAGTGCCAGGGGCACTTCTAACACAAGACAGTATAAACGGTAACTGGGCGACCATGACTGAAGACGAGGCCATGGAGTCGATGACCACCCTGTACATAGATGGGCAAGAGTTTGAAGATGTGAGTGACTAATGAGCCTACACCTACAAGTCTTTCTTCCCGGCACTGGGCCCCAGTGCCGGGAAGAAAGACTTGTAGGTGAGACGAGTGAGGACGAATGGTGCAGGTGAAGGCACGCCTGAGCTGCACCCCGAAGCTACCCTCCCCTTTGAGCCTGTTAGAAGCTTGAAAGATAGACTACCAGTGCGTGGGAAGATGTGCCCCCTCAAGTGGACCCAAGTGAAACTGTCAATAAAAATAAAAATAAAAATGTATCTTATTACAGTAAAGTGTGCCAACACCCATAGTTTAAGAGTGGTGTTAAAATGTATTATTAAGAGTTGTGTTTATGTAAATAGTGTTTATGTAAATAGTTTTTTGATAGTTAGCTTGTCCACAATACACACACTTTAACATGCGCACAGTTTCATTTAAACAGTCAACTCCTCCCCCCCCTTACTGGGGTGGAAATGTTAGGCGATGCAGTTTCATCTGCGTCCAGCCTAAATTATCAGTGCGGAACGGATAGTCAGCCCCAGGTCACTATTCCGTCAATTAGTCATGTAACTAGGTCAACGGGTCAGCCCCTATGCACCCCCTCGACAAGAAATGCAAACATGAATGTGTCGAGTGACCTAGTTACGACAGAAAGCGGTCAGCCGAAAGGCACCGCTATGCTGTGCAAACCATGTGCAATAAATGACCGGATTATCACTTTGCCCACTACAGTCTTTAAAACTTATGATAAATTATCAACTAGCGTTTTATTGAGTAACCCACCTGTAGCGAGTAGCCAGCCTCAGAACACTGCTCAGCTTTGTAACCCAAAAAAGACAGACGGTTCGCAAGGCCCCGTTTTGTCAAATAGTGTAGATATGGCAAGTGGCCACTCTGCCACTTTGCCATGTAGACAGGTTATAGGGAGTGGCCAACCTCAGCCTACCACTCCGACATGTAGTCTAGTGATAATATCTCTCAACATCAACGGTTTGAGAAATAAGCTGGACCATGTAATCAAACTTATTAAAAGAGATAAACCTGATTTTCTGTTTTTGCAACAAACGGGAATTTTTTCTGACTATCATGCCGGTCAGATGGTATCTAGGTTAGGACTTAAACATGGCTGGTTCGCCTTGGGCACCAGTCATGGTAGCGGTGTAGCCACTCTACAAATCAATGAAGATTGGGAGACAGTACATTATAGAACAGACAAGTGTGGCAGAATTGTTATAATTCAAATACAAAACAAGCACAACAAACATGACACACACACACTCATTAATATTTACGGCCCAGCGACGAAAATTGACAGACTTAAGTTTTATGAAGGTTTACACGACATCCTAACGGAAAATTATAAGGGGACAAAAAAAATTTTAGGGGGGGATTTTAATTGTATTCTATCCGACCTTGACCGGTCTGGAGGCTTCACGAGAGCGCAGACACGAGAAAAGTCTTTACTTGTACGACAAGTTCAGGCTATGTTAGATGAACATGACCTTTCAGACATATACAGAAAAGTAGAACCAAACAAACGAATCTTTACATATTATGACAAGGCGAACCCACATTTTAGACTAGCTTCAAGATTAGATAGAATTTACATCACTAGTGACTATAACATACACAAAATATACCATATAAAAAACACTCTTAAATTCACAGATCATCACGCAGTTTATACATCTTTAAGTACGGGACACACGCATAAACAAGTAAAGAGATCCCCACATTGGAAATTTAACAACAGCCTACTTAAAAACACTTACTACACAGAACAAATAACACAATTGATACAAGGTTACGCACAAGACATTCCCAATAATAACATTGCACAATATTGGGATATGTTAAAAAACACAATTAGAGATAGAACGCAGATTTTGGCTACACTTATTCACAAGAAGTTTAAAAAAGAGGAGGGGATTTTAGAAGAAGCAATTAGTTTAACCAAAAGTTTAGACAACACGAACCCTCACATCCAAATTTTAGAAGAGTGTTTAGATCAATATAGACAGTATACCTACCAGGGAGCATTACTTAGGACAAAATTACACGCTATAACGCAGGAAATCCCTAGTAGGCAATATTTAGCAGTAGAGCAAAACATCCAACGCAGTAGACAGATTCATGAAATAACAGATATGAACGGACAGCAACAAACAGATAACACCAACATTAGTCACGCTTTCTTCCAATACTACAAAAAACTATATACTAGGGAAGAAACTGACGCAAATATACAACACAAGTTTCTACAATACACAAAACGCTTAAGTGATGAGGAAAGTGAAAGACTAGACCAACCCCTAACTTTAGATAATTTGCAAGGGGCACTTAGTACTTTTCAAAAAGATAAAGCACCTGGGCCTGATGGGCTAACAGCAGAATTTTACAGGTTTTTCTTCCCATGTTTAGGCCCTATCTTAATTAAAGTGTTCGAAGAGGCTTTTCAAAAGGGGAACTCCCGGATAGTTTAAATCAGTCATATATTACCCTGATCCCTAAAGACAGTAATGACAAAAAGTCAATTAAGAATTTTAGGCCTATCTCCCTTTTAAATGTTGATTATAAAATTCTAGCCAAGGCATTAACTCTGAAGCTTAAGCCACAAATGCACGCAATAATACATTCAGATCAACAATCTAGTGTGCATGGTAGAAACATTAGCAGACACACACATTTCATTAGAGACCTGATTACATACACACATGATAGACAGTGCCAGAGTGCCATATTATCTTTAGACCAGGAAAAGGCATTTGATAGAGTATCACATGCCTTCCTACATAAATGTCTTAAAGCTAATAATATAGGGAAATACTTTAGATCATGGATAAAAATCCTATATAAAAAACCTGAAAGTAAAATATTGATTAATCACAGTTTAACTGAAACATTCAAATTAACGCGAAGTGTTAGACAAGGTTGCCCTCTGTCGCCCTTGTTATATGTAATAACGTTAGAACCTGTGTTGGAAAGAATAAGACAAGACACAAATATCACGGGGACTTTCGTCCCCGGTGCAGGGGAAAGAAAATTGTTGGCCTACGCCGATGATACGATATTCCTTCCAACAACAAAGGATTCTATTAAAAATATCTTAGAGGTTTTCACGGAGTTTGGACGCGCTAGCGAATCCAAACTAAATATTCAAAAATCTAGCATAATGGGAATAGGTAAATGGGGTAATAGGTCAGATTTCCCTTTCAATTAACGGTAGTGAATAAAATTAAAATTTACGGAATTAACTTCTCTTTTAATCCTCAAGACCCCAATAAAGAAACATGGACAAAATTGATAGAGAAAATCCAAAATATGTTAGAAATTTACAAATATAAAACGGCTACCATTTTCGGAAGAAGTATTATAGTTAATTGTTTTATTATGCCACAAATAATATACATAGCAAACGTACAGATGGTACCTAAAAAGATTATAAAGGAAATAAATAAACTAATTAGGGCCTTTATTTTTAGGAACACTTGGCACAGTATTAAACACACTACGTTAATACAACCTAAAAATAAAGGGGGGATAGCCTTACAAGACATCAACACTAAAATTAAAGCTTTAAGAATTAAATATATAGGGGAAGTAATAAAGAGCCCGGGTCTATACCCGCTGGCACACTATTATATTGGGTTAAGGCTATCAAGTTTTTGTAAATTAAATAATAATCAACCCCATTTTTTTGGGACACCACCTCCTTTTTATGCAATATGTCTGAAAAATTTAGAGGGGAACAAACACTTAATAAAACAAGACACCAAACTTATATACAAACTTCTAGTTGCAACACAGGAAGCACCTATAAACACACGAAGAGGGTACAACCTCTTTATAACTGATTACACACAGAGTTTTACAAACATTCACGCAATAAACATTAAACCACAAGCAAAAGAAGTCACCTTCAGACTACTACATAGTTTAACACCGATTTCAAACAAATCACTATCAAAAGCAAACAAACCGGCACCCAAATGTAAATTATGCAGTGACAACATTACAGAGACAGAAGACCACTTGTTTTACACATGTAAGACAGTGGCCCCCACTTTAAACAAGTTAAGGAAAATAATAGCCCCACACTCACAACAGACACTTAATTTATATAGAGCAGTCACGATGAACACGCTACCACAAATGACGAGACGAATAGAACTCAAGCTACTGACATTGTTAGCTGACTTTAGGTACCTTGTATGGACATGTAGGAACAGAGCGGTATACGACAATGGACATTATGACAGTACAATATTTACACAAATATACGAACGCATGACACAAAACATAACAGAACAGATTTGAAACTCTTTTGTTGTTGTACAAATAAATATGTAATAACCTTTTTTGACCCTTCGGTCGTTACACAAAGCAAGTAGCTTTGTAAATACGTTGTGTCTATAAACATCATGCAATGTAAATACTCCGTAACATATGTCCTCATTAATCATTCCATGGTAGGGGGTCACCACCCCTTTGTTGATGTACCATTAATCATTTCATCATCCATGTTCAACTGTTTTCGTATATTGACTTGTAATATATTGGGGGGGGAGGTTTTATCTTCGTTAGGTGATATTTTTATATATTTGGTATATTGTTTTGCTATTGACTTGTTGCAATGTTAGATTGGGGGAGGGAAGGGTGGGTGGGGAGGGGGGGGGAGGTTTTTTTTTTTTTTTTTTTTTTTTTTTGGGGGGGGGGGGGGGGGGGGAGGGGGGGGGGGGGGGGGTTTCATTATCATGTGATATTTGTAAAACATTTGTAAATAACATTGTTATATCGACCTGAATAAAGGTATTTAAAAAAAAAAAAAAAGACTGCGTCTTGTGATTCTCTGAGGGAAATACATTGTCTTTGTGAGTTAGTTAGCTAACTAGACTATTTCCCAGTATTATTCAAGCCTGCCTGGAGGCATATGTTCATGGTTGATTTTCCGAAATAAGGTAATTCCTCTTGTATCGAACTTTATGCTATCATCTAGAGGTTCGTCATTTTGTCGCCTTTTTGCTCGCCTGTGTGATTCAAAATGGAGAGGTACTTTGACTAGGATTAAGTCACCGGTATCTTTATACCTGAACTAGTTATATATATATGGGTCGCTCTAGACCAACAAGACTATTGTCTGTGTTCCAGGATTCGTTATATCAGAGATCACGTCCAAGTCAGATGGTTAGACTTAGGAAGGTTATAAAGGTCGAGCTGACCTGTAATCCATGTATGCTATTCACGTGCAGACAGTAAACGGACTTATTGTATACATCTGATCTGCTAGCATCAGGAAGGGATATTTATTATTGTCTATGAACATTGAAGATCTGTAGCTGACACTGTTGCAGAAGTTATAGAAATTATTATTATTTATACAGCTTCACGAACTAGAACTCTATGATTTATGAATTTCTGAATCTATTGAACTGTGATGTCTTATGACGCATATATACAACAGCTGTCAGTGCTGACTACAGAAATTGTTTTCAATGTGCCATATCATCTTGCTGAACTCGTTAACTATGTTGATGTCATAAGTATCATGACTGTTTTGTGGCGTGCAATAAATGGAAGAAACTTATACAACGAAGTTACCCTTTCTATGACTCTACACGTCATGTTGCCTGTGTGATAACCCTGTGAACTGTTCCACTACCACATACACAGCAACATCCTAAATCAGAGAAGACACCTACATCTTACACTTTAATACCAGGTGTCGATAAGGGTGGCAAGTTACCACTTCAGCTCAAATCCACCCTTATCATTTTTGGTGGCCAGAGCTGGTTTTATCATCTGATATTTTGGCGTACCATATCATTTTTGGTGGCCATAGGTTGGTTCACTCTGATTCCAGCTATCAAGGGGGTCAGCAAACCCAGACATCATCAACATACTAGCTACAACTACAGCATCAACTACCACCTTACAAGAAATTTTATTGAAAGTATCCGGATTTTCTGACAGTTGCTGATTTTGAAACTACCCGGCGCTGCTCGGCAGTATTGAAGTTTATGTAAAATTAGAAGGACAAGTACCGAGCGAATGGATTTCCTGATCTGGTGAAAAGAAGGACAAGTGCCGTAACAACTGTTCCGGTCTCAGGGGTACTGTTGCAGGTTCAGAAGGTCAAGTGCCGGTTAAATCAATTTAGAAGATTCAGAAGGTCAAGTGCCGTAACAACTGTTGCAGTATTAGAAGCTCTTTTCCTTCGTCATGGCTGTTTATGGGAGCAGAAGTTAATCAACGTTGGATCATTATCCTCAGAATGCTGATTACATCCTGTTCTGCACCGTGCTGACGCTGGATTTATAGAAGTTAAGTGGCCTGTTTTGTTTGTGAACTGTGCCCTTATGTTCTAACTGAGCCTTCTGTACTTTCACACTTTCTCCTATTGTTTTCATGATACATGTTTATATGTTATATGTTATTTGTATTTGTATATTTATATGTTTATATTTCAGCGGGTTTTCTCGGTTGGGCGGTGTCTTTCAGTAGAAGATACCACGTCACAGAGGTTCTACTGTTAGCGTTTTCGTTAGGGACTGTGCGAATTTCCTACTGTGAAATTTGCTAGCGACAATCGTTGCTATATCTGTTTAGTTGTGACGAGTTGTGCTTTATTTTTTGTTTCTTGTATATATTTTTTTCTTTTTTCTTTTCTCTCTTTCTTTCTGTTTTTTTTAGTTTTGATTTCGATTGTTTGTATTTGTAGGTCTCCCCTTTGCTATTATTCAGTTCTTTACGTATATTTTTGTGTATACACTGTAGCGTCATTTGTTAGTCATATCTTCGCATATTCTTTTTAGTTTTGCTGTTTGTGTATTTGACTTATGCGAATGTTTTCGTATTGTTTGATCTTTGTTGATTGTTTACATTGACTCTGATCTTTGTTGTTGTTTACATTGACTCTGATCTTTGTTATTGTTTACATTGACTCTGATCTTTGTTGTTGTTTACATTGACTTTGATCTTTGTTATTGTTTACATTGTTGGTGACCTTTGTTATTGTTTACATTGTCTTGTTATTGTTTGCATAGTTCTTGCATAGTTAGCTTTCACTATTGTTATATATATGCTCATGCACTATTGATCTATAGTGCACTTATCATAACTAACTGGTGGTTTTTTGCTTATGCACTATTGTAGTGCAGTTATGATAAATAACTGATGGTTATGCACTGATTTGGGTAGTGCACTGATAATTAAGAGGTGACTTGTGATATTATTATACATTTGATAATACAAGTTGGTGTCAAGTCTTGTTTCCCACAGAGATTGGAGTAAACATAGTAATTATACAAGCACTTTATTAAGTCTTGTTGCTATTAAGATTGAAATAAGATAATTAATTATTTCAGGTTCTGTACTCACATTTTAGACATCATGTCTACATTTGAGTACTTTATTGAGCAGGGTAAAGCCCTTGGGAAGACAGGTGATAAATTAGAAGAATTTGCGACTGTTCAATATGCCAAGGCATTGAAGTCGGAAGAAAAGAAAATGAAAGAACTAACTGAACAAAAGAGAATAGATGCTGAAATAAACAAAAAAACTGCAGATGCAGGTAGATGAAAAGAGATTACAAATGGAAATGGAAAAACAAAAAAGAGAAGCAGAAAATAAGGGACTTGAAAAGAAGCTAAATAAGAGACTTGAAAAAGAAGCTGAAAATAAGAGACTTGAAAAAGAAGCTGAAAATAAGAGACTTGAAAAAGAAGCTGAAAATAAGAGACTTGAAATAGATGAAGAAAAATAAAGGATGAAGAAAGAAAGTTACAGGCTGAGGCTGAAGAAAGAAAGTTACAGGCTGAGGTTGAAGAAAGAAGGTTACAAAGAGATTCTGATGAGAGAAAAGCAAAAATGGAGCATGAAGAAAAACTCTTAGCTTTGAGTTAGAGAAGTTAAAGTTATTGAACACTGTAATGCTAATGATGCAATAAGGTGTCTAATAAGCTAATGCTAAGGATTTCAAGCTTAATCTACCAGCATTTAATCCCTCAATCGATGATATAACATTTTATCTAGATAGATTTGAAAGTGCATGTAAGGTGCATAATATAGATAAAACATTATATGTTTATCATCTGTCCAAGATACTTAGAGGTGATGCTTTGACTTTGTTGAGTATGGTAGATGTGCCTGACAAAAACAACTATGAGGTTGTCAGGGCGGCATTGTTAAAGAAGTACCAACTTAACGAGGACGGATATCGTCTTAAATTTAAAAACATGTTACCAGAAACTGGAGTTGAATTCTCTGAATTCATCTCAGGCATCCGTCTTACTTTTTTACGATGGGTTGAGTTGTCTAAGACAGAAATACATTTGAAGCTCTTATGGACTTACTACTTAGAGACAAGGTTATGTCTTCTGTTAATGAAGCTTTTCTTTCTTTTCTTCATGAGCGTAAGCCTAAAAACATAAAAGAAATGGAAGAATACTGTAGCCAGTATGTTACTGCGCATCCTCACATAACCATTAGTAACTCTAAGGTGAAAGAAGGTCTGCCAGTTGCTTCGGCAGCACCTTATGGCCCGAATTTTATGCGTAAATTTCAGGGTAGCCAGCAAAATTTCAATAAAAAGAGTAACCGTAATTATGCCCAGAATCATAGTAATCAATTCCAGGGTGATTCTTCTTCCCAGAACTGGAGACAACCTAATACTACACGTTATTCTACTCCGGTTAACTTTAGAAATTTTCACAAAGGTAATCGGTATAGAGGAAAATATTTTATGCAGAGACCTCAATACCAAGATAATAGAGGTTCTCAACAGCATAGAGATAGTAATGACAGTTATGGAAACTGGAACGCAAACCAGGATAAAAATTACAGTAGGGACTTTAATGATAATTGCAGAGGCAATAATGGTCGCGGTAGATCGCAACATAAGAGAAAAAGATATCAACAGACAAACTCTGTTCAACAAGAATCTCAGGGAGCAGATAAACAGGTTAATAATGATAAAGACCATAATGCTATCGGATGCTCATCTTTTGATTTTGGTAGGGCAAATAAATGTATCCAATGCAGTACTTTATTTGATCCGAAAACCGTTAGTACTCTAAGCTGTGGTCATCCTTTGCCCGCTCTTCCTGCTAATGTTGCTCATGATGGGAGAGGTTCTCTTATATTACATAAGGGGCTTGTAAATAGTAATCCAGTCTCAGTGTTGTTTGATTCTGGATGTACTACTGTCGGCGTTAGGCAATCTCTTGTAGATCCATCCTGTGCTACAGGAAAGGTCATCAAATGTGTCACATTTGGTGGCACGTTGGAAAAGTATCCTACTGCTATAATACACATTGCTACTCCTTTCTTCACGGGAGAGGTCCACGCGTGTCTACTTCCAAACCCTATTGCGGACCTTATTATTGGTCGTATTCACGGAGTTAGGGAATGTACCCCACAGCAGATTGCTGTTTGGGAAGAGCAAAACATTGAAGCTACCAATGCGGTGGTCACAAGAGCACATGCTCTGGATCCACCTCAAACTTCATTAACTAATAATGATGAAGTAAATGACCAAGATAGTCACTTGACTATTACACGTGACTCATTTATCAAATTGCAAGAAGAAGATCCTTCTTTACAAAAATTCTTCATTCTAGCAAAAAAAGGTGATCCTAATCAAAACACTAATAGAAAATCTTGGATTTCTATGAAGAACGGCGTACTTGTACGTATGGTACAAGACTCGACTACATCCACTCATTCACAAATTCTTGTGCCTAAGAGCATGAGATTGCAAATATTGCAACATGCTCATGACTCGCAATGTGCTGGACATATGGGTTTTTCCCGTACAAAGTCGAGGGTTCTTGCGGCTTTCTTTTGGCCATTTGTGAGCAAGGACATACGAATGTACTGTCGCTCTTGCAAAGTATGTCAGGAGGTCAAATCTAAAGGACCACGACATGCTGCGCCTATCCAGGCTGCTGACATTCCTATTCGCCCTTTTCAAAAAATGGCAATAGATATTATCGGTCCTTTTAGAATTAAGTCGGCTAGAGGACATCAATTTATCCTTACATGTGTCGATATGTGCACACGTTGGCCAGAGGCAATACCTCTCAAGAGCATCTCAACTGCTGATATCGCAGACGCTCTTTGGCTGATATTTTCTCGCTTGGGTTTTCCCGGAGAAATATTGTCAGACCATGGCACTCAACTTATATCAGACACTATGTCACAGGTAATGTCTATGCTACACATTAAAAGGTCTCTCAGCAGTATCTATCACCCAATGTCTAATGGGTTGGTCGAACGTTTAAATAGGACTCTGAAAACTTTACTTGGTAAAATAACTGAGGATCATCCTCAGGATTGGGACAGGGTCTTACCCGCGGCTCTCTTTGCGTATAGAGAGGTCCCCAATGAACATACGGGGTTTTCCCCTTTTGAACTTGTCTTTGGCGCGCAACCGCGCGGCCCTATGTCTTTACTTCACGATCTAATCACTGCCGATAATATTAGCGATGAGACTCAATCTTCTTATGAGTACGTCATTGCTCTTAGGCAAAAGATCATCGAGGCATGCAAACTAGCAACTTCGTCTTCCGAATTTGCTAAAGAAAAGGCAAGGCAGTTTGCAAATAAGAATAGATGTCTACGACAACTTTGTCCAGGTGACAAAGCTCTCGTTCTACTTCCTTCAAGGGAGAACAGACTTCTAATTGCATGGAAAGGTCCATATGCAATAGTCTCCAAAATTTCTGATGTCGACTATGTTGTCGATATTGATGGAAAGCATAAAACTTTCCACATAAATATGCTCACGGAATTTTATGAAAGACCTGACTATTTGCAGCCTATTTTCCAGGCTACGGACAATTCTCAAGCAACTCATGGTCAGTACTCATCTCTGTCAGTTATACAGGATGAGGAAACTACTTTTTCTGATGTCAATCTTCCTCTTTCTATGGTCCCACTTTATTCTACGGAATCTTGGAAAAACGTGACCGTTTCTCCAAATCTTTCCGCTGAGGAACATCGACAAGTTTCTTCGATGTTGCAAACATTTCAGGATGTTCTTACAGACATCCCGGGACACACACATGTCATAGAACATGACATTGTGCTAACTGATCACAATCCTATCAGAGTCAGACCATATCCAATACCTATCCATTTCCAGTCTCAAGTCGAAAAAGAGTTGGATGAAATGATACGTTTGGAAATCATTGAACCATCCACTTCAGCATACTCTTCGTCTATGGTTATTGTTCGAAAGAAGGATAATAACATTCGCATTTGCGTAGATTATCGCAAATTGAACCAAGTTACGAAGTTCGATGCTGAACCTATGCCTTCATTAGAAGAGCTACTCAATAAACTTTCTAATTCTAGATTCTTTACCAAACTAGATTTGTCTAAAGGTTATTGGCAAGTCCCGCTAACTGAACGTGCCAAACCTTTTACAGCTTTTTCTACACCTAGGGGTTTATTCCAATGGAATTTCATGCCTTTTGGTCTTATGAACGCCCCCGCTACATTCGTACGCATGATGCGGCGAATTCTCGCATATCGTACAGATGTCATAGCATACCTAGATGATTTCTGTCTATTCAGTGATTCTTGGGAAGATCATTATTTGGGTTTATACGAATTACTGTCTACTCTTCGCGAGTATAACTTGACTGCAAAACCCTCTAAGCCTTTATAGGATTTAGCGAGATTTCTTTCCTAGGTCATCGGGTTGGTCATGGTCTTTTAAAGACAGAGGACCACAATGTT